>RJVU01000660.1:65798-81779 GCA_003731715.1 Anabarilius grahami | reverse complement strand
GTGTAATTTTTAATTCAGTCATTTTTAGTTTAATACTTTTATTTTTGGCAAGGTTAATATAGTTTTATTGGTAAATATTATTTAACATAATTGTAATATTTATATTTATTTATTTGTTAATTGATTGATTGTTCATTTTGGTAATGTGTATCTATTTAAGATGATGTGTAATTTTTATGCAGAGTTGCTGTAAGTATGACACCAATAGTTTGACGTGTTGGTCAGATCATGTCCAGTGCAACTAAACCAGTGCTGTGAGTTTGGGGAGGAACTGACTATATTCAGGAAATCTGCTTGTAATTCAGCTCGAGAGTTCAAGAGTCATTTCACCTGATTCATTAGTATGTGAATCAGACTTCACAGTTCAAACTGCATCCGTGCTCCAGTGCAGTTGATGTTTTCTACTTATTGAGTTGATGTTATTTCCTGGTACACAGTACTTTGATCTTATCACATTCAGTCGAGGCTGCAGATTCACAACTCTGTTCAAATATAATTTCTTCTGCAGTGCGGCGCAGCGAACGCTGACTCCATTCCCTCATTCCCCGTCTGAGGAAACATCAGGCCTCTCTCTCGCTCCTGAAGGATTCATTTCCTCAAATCATGTTATTCCATCCAGCAGCTCCGTCGCACACCTCGTGTTTTCTCTTGATTTGACAGCGTGCTGGCGATGCCGTTTTGAGCGCTCTCGACCGTGTGCTTTTCTCCCTCTTGTCTTTGTCAATTGCTTCCAGTTTTATTGCGATGTTTCCCTCCAGCGTTCGGTGTTTCTCTCAGACTCGCAGGTGCTGATGCTCTTTCACAAACACTTCAGATGCAGTAAAGTCGTGTCAAGACGCGCATTACCCTGAGACACACTTTTACACACATCAGTTTGATTTTATAAAAGGTTAAATGAGCTCTGTATGAAGATGAAAATCTTTTTTTACAGAATTGTGTAATTTTTAATATGTAGATTCACTGCAAGTGAGTCATTGGTAGTTTGATACATTTATTTTTTGTCATTGATTATAGTTTTTAAATGCTATTTAGCATTACATCTGTGATCATGAGGTTAGGATAAAGCCGTTTAAATTACATCAGTTAAAGCACTTATAACATAATAACATGGTTTACAACTTCTGAGCAGTAGGTGGCGCTATGATGAAACTCTGCATGCATCCTCAGTTCGTGCCTGTGATGAATTATTCCAAGTTTCATGTCAATACACAAAACTTATGCAAAGATACAGCCGCATATGCATTTTGGCGTGCTCGCAGTCAACTTTGTTGACTCGGTAAAACAACGGTTGAGTCTATCAAAAATGTTTTAATAACTTTTTATCATGAGTGTCTGTAGATGCTATATACCAAATTTCATAAAAATCGGACACATTTTGTAAGAGGAGTTCGAAAAAGTAGGTTTTGAATAAAATTTAATATGGCGGACAGTAAGTATGGTAGAATATGGCAAATTTGGTATCGTAGGACTCGGCGTAAGCCGACAAATCTAATGATGTAAGTTAAATAACAATATGTTTAATTTTTCATATGTTATAAGCATTTTCATAAATTTCATTATATCTCTTGAACACTAGGGTGCGCTGACCTAAAACTTTACAGGTCCTCTCAGAACATAGCCTCGATGAATCATACCAAGTTTCGTAATGATATGTTCATGCGTTCATAAAACAGCATTTTATGACAAAATTCAAAATGGCCGACCAAAGAAAATTGGATATCGTTCAACTCGGCATGCCTCAAGGAATCTAAGGAGACCATCCATGATTTTAGGAAAAGGCATTTAAAAGTTATAAGCAAAAATGGCCATTTTTCCTATCCCGGCACCAGTAGGTGGCGCTGTGACGATACTGTGCATGTACCCCCAAGTCACGCCTGTAATGACATTTACCAAATTTGGTGTCAATTGACCCTTCGCCGGGAGTTTGATTGACAAGCGATCTAACCATTCATAATGCCAAATCCACCATTTTGTCCGACAAAGCCGTCAGGAGTTAGAAGATTAACCTCAGTGGATTTAAACTTGAAAAATGGCGTGTACTGACGTCTTTCCGCATTTGAAACAACATTCCTTCTGATGTTCATTCATGTTTATTTGATGCTATAAATGAACTAGTAGGAAGAGATGATCGTTTCACGAGCCGCTTGAGCTGAGGAGCTACAGCGATCTGTCACGACACATTAAAGAGACACAAAACGTTCAAATTTCTTAAAAAATTACACAGTTTGAAAGCTGGGACTTTGTTTAACATCATAAGTAAACTGCTCTGTCTTGTCTGTCGACGTGTTGTCAGTGTCCTCTTCGCTCCGCGATGTATTTTTCACAGTGTGTGGCGTGACAGCGCCACGGCTTGTCAGACAAAGCAACAGTAACTATGGGGGGCGGGTCTTTGCGAAGGGTCAATACACAAAATCATTGCGAAGATACGGCATCAAATCCATTTTTGCGTACTCAACGCGGAATTCGTTGACACGCTATACAAGAACAGATTGGCCGATCAAAAATCTTTCAATCTTTTTTGCATGGAGTGTGAGTAGATGCTACATACTAAATTTCATGCAAACTGGACAAACGCTCTAGGAGGAGTTCGAAAAAGTGAAAAATTCAAAATGGCGTAAAAATGTTCATGACGTCATAGGGTGCTTTTGAATCGGCATGAGTCATGGATTCAGAGGAAAAATTATTTAGTTTCTTACACGTCAAAAGTTATGAGCATAAACATGAGTGAATCTTTGAACTGACTGAACTTGACCCCTAATAATAATAATATTTATTTATTTAAACTTATTTTATCCCTTTGTTTGTTTGTTTATGACGTTATTTTTATGCCATTTATTCATGACATTTAATTGCCATTTATTTTTGCAGTTTATTTATGATGTTTATTTAACTCTCTGAGGTCTGAAAACGCGCCGGCGCGTTTTGCAGGTTTTTTTCACATTGCAGTAAAACAGACTTAAAATACTCCGTCATTTTTTGTCATAGAGACATAAGTAACATATCAATTGAAACTATAGAATATCTTCTTTTATTTGTGTACACTCAGAGTAAAAACAAAATAATGTGCTTTTTGTAAAATAAAGAAAACTAACATGATGCGTGATCTCTCGTCTCCCTCTGAACGAACTCCAATCTGATAGTTCTCAGAAAATGAACTGTAACTTAGTGAATACTAATCACAAAAAAATGACACTTTTGTCTAAAAAAACGTTGAAATGTCAGGTTTTAAATCGTGTAAGTCAAATCGAAAACAAATATTCTGTGTTTATGTAATCTGTATGAAAAGAGAGTCATGTCAGAAGTCCGTGATTCAGCTAATTACCCACTAATGCGGCCACGCCCACGGAGCGAGCGCTATTCAGAGGCAAATTCAGTCAATACATGCAGACATAGTTTCAATCGTGTATTTATTATCTTGAAAAGTGTTTATCTGGGTGTAAAAGCTATGGTTAACGATCTCTGGAAGACATGAAGTTAGCTCCTGTTTACTTTTCTTCTATAGATGAATTTTAGATGAGTTTTTGTTTCTTTAGCGCCCTCCGGCTGCAGTATGAATTGAAAACACCATTCATGGAATAGCCTCTTCTTCTTTAGATGAATTTGTGGACTAAAAATGCACAGAGAGCGCCCTCCGACTGCAAGTATGAATTGAAAACACCAGCGCTCATAGTAATGACATTGAATATTAAATAAATATAACTCCTCTGTATAGAAAATTGACATAAACATATGAGAATCCAATATTTCTCCAAATGTGCATGCTTTTAAACTAAAAGCCTATATTCAGAATCTTTGCATCACAGAAATACATTTTTCACAGCCTACCTGACTGAAATGCCTCATTACTATGCAAGTCATTTCAGCTCATTACTATGCAATTCTTTTGTCTTCTCAGGTGTAAATCACCCATTATTCCTCATTATTCCTCATTATTCATGCCGATTCACGCCTCCACGCATACGGTGTTTCTTGGCAAAAAGTGTCTTACAAAAACTAAATCAATATATTGTTATAAATGAAAGAGTAGTCAGCATAATTTTTACATAATTTTGAAGCAAAAACTCTAGTCTACAACCTCCAATACCCTAAAGTATTGTAAACACAGATTTACTATACTTTTTTGACCTTATTTCAGTGACTTAAGTTTTTTGTTTTTTAAATAACCACACATAAATGTTATTCCTTCAAAAACACAAACATGTACATACATGTTCCTCACATATTATTGTAGCCTAGTTTGTGCTGAATACAGTGTAATGACACTTGTGTCATTAATATGTTTATGAACAACTGAAAAAAGCATAAATGTCAGGCATGTCAAAACTTCTCCAGGCCCCAAATCAGCCTCAGACTCCAGAGGGTTAATTGCCGTTTATTTATACCGTCACAAAATTGTGTGTAATTTTTAAAGGTAATGTGTAGTTTTTAATATCTACACTCTAAAAAATGCTGGGTTGTTTCAACCCAAATTTGGGTTGAATATAGAGAAACCCAACCGTTGGGTTAAAAATTGAATTAAAAAATTTAACCCAATGGCTGGGTTTGTCCATTTTTGACCCAACATTTTTTAGAGTGTATCAGTTTTTGAAAGTTTGATAAATATATTTGTCTTAATGATAATAGAGTTTTATTGATAAATACTAATTAACATATTTTTTTTTTCGATCTCTCTGTCTGTCTGTCTCGTTTAATTAATTGCGGTTTATTTATGCCGTCAAAAATAACGTGTGCTTTTCTCCCTCGTGTCTTTGTCAATTGTTTTTATTGCAGCGTAATATAACAGCGTTCGGTGTTTCTCTCAGACTCTCAGGTGCTGATGCTCTTTCACAAACACTTCAGATGCAGTAAAATCGTGTCAAAACATGAAACACTGAGACTCTGATTCCAGCGCAGCTTTTACACACATCCAGCGACGGATGTGCATTAAACACGGCACACGGCGCTCTGGGGAAGCCGCTGTTAATTGAAAAAACAATTAGGCTTTGGGTGACGGAGATGCTTTGTTGCGGCAGACTGCCAGTGAACCCGAACCGAGAGGCTCTGAGGACACTTCCTACATCATTTATTCCCAGCAAGCTCTTGTCAGAATGGATTGTTTGGATACACATGGCCTGCTCGCTGCACACGGGCGGCACATGCGGGGACTGGTGTTGTTTTAGGTTTTTCTTTCTGGCTTTGAAGATGTTTGGCTCTCGACAAACTCTAAAGAGAGCGCAGACTCCCCCGATGTGGCGTTTCATCTCCGATCCGCCATATGAATGGGAGGTGAAGAGATCTTCCAGCTGGATGTGCTGCTGCTGTGTTTGTTTTCTTACATCAATGTTATCACACTTGTTTTAGCGGGTGATCTTGTCCAGTGCTGCTCTTCAAAGAGTCCTACAAAGACCTCGACCTCTTTATTTTAACAACCCGCTCCGTTGAGCTCTCAGTTCTCCAGTTCCTCACACGGATCTTTGGTGTTTCTCGCTGTTAAGATAATACTTTGATATCGGAGATTATGATATATCTGTACCGCCTTGTTTTAGAAGATCTCTCGAGTTTCAGCAACTCCAATCCAGGGTTTTTATTGTTAACTGAATCTAAAACCATTAAAAACATGTTCGTTAATATAAAATACCATTCAAATATTTCAAAAGGACGCATTAAATTGATCAAAAGTGACAGTAAATACATTTATAATGTTACAAAATATTTCCATTTCAAATAAATGCTTTTCTTTTGAACTTTTTTTTCATCAAAGAATCCTCAAAACAAAAATCTGAAGCAGCACAACTGTTTTCAACGTTGATAATAATCATAAATGTTTCTTGAGCAAATCATCATATTAGAATTATTTCTGAAGGATCATGTGACACTGAAGACTGGAGTAATGATGCTGAAAATACAGCTTTGATCACAGGAATAAATTACACTTTACTATATATTCACATAGAAAACAGATATTTTACATTGTAATAGTATTTCAATATTTTTCCTGATTTTTTTTTTTTTTTTTTTTTTTTTTTTTTTTNNTTTTTTTTTTTTTTTTTTTTTACTTTTTACTTTTTATTTTTGCATTTTTTAATTTTCACAATGAACAAAATAACAACTGGTAGGGTGCTACAAATACAGGTCTTCCATTTGTTTCATACATTTGAGTGGGTTACATAACTGGTCCATTTCTACCATCGTAATTTACATTTATGTGCTTCCAGTCTCAGGTCATGGGTCATTTTTTCCATTGCAAATATTTCCTCCATGATATTCCTCCATTGGTCCAGACTCAAAGGCTCACTTTTCAACCAATTCCTCATTATAGCTTTCTTACTTGATATCAGCATCACTTTGAATAGATAAATGTCTTCCCCTCTAACAACATTTACTGTATTTTTGATCAAATAAATGCAGCCTTGGTGAGCAGAAGAGACTCTTCCAAAAACATTACAAAATCTTGCTGTCCCCAAATGTATGAACGGTAGTGTATACATATAATTTTTTTTTTAAAAACCCACGAAAACTTATTAAAATAACTGAAATAATATGAAAAACATATTTCAGTTAGTTTCCAAGGCAACATTTCTCATTTTCTTTAGTTTGACGAAGTTCTAAAGTAATTAAAACTGAGATAAAAATTATAGAAATATTGAAAGAAAAACAAACAAACAAAAGAAATCAGCAACATTGCTAAAACTTGAAACTTGAAAATACAAAAATGAAGAAATAAAAAAAAATATTAATGGAAACAAAACTGAAAAATCTATAAAAATATTTTTAAAAAACACAAAAGCTAATAAAAAAAAAAAAATGCAAAATTACTAAAACTTGAAAATGGAAAATATATAAATAAAATGTAGTTCAAAACATTAATGAAAACAAAACTGAAATAAAAACTATACAAACATTTTAAAAAAACAAAAACTAATAAAAGTTACAAAAACTGCAAAAAAACTTGAAAATGGAAATATAAAAAGTAGCTTAAAATATTAATAAAAACTAATATGCTCCAAACATTTGAATGCAGTGCATCCTGGAAGTCTTTGTTATTCCGGCCTCGTGCGGCTGAACCTGCAGGAGACGCATGCCGTGTGCGGCAGAGTGAACTATACTGCGATCTGTCGGGTTACTGCGCTGCTCTGCTTTCATATCAGAGCTTACGAGACTGCCGTTTCATTTTCATGAACCATTCCAGCAGGAGAAATCCAATTGAAAAGTTTTCACCGGAATATTCACTCTTCTCTCACACTCGCTGACCTTCCATACCGCTCGCTGCCTCCATCTATCTCTTCTGTGTTCATACAGTCAAGCTCTCATTCCAGCTGCAGTTTCCTGAGCACGTCATGCGGCGTTATATCAATGTGGATTAGATGCGCTCACGCTTCAGTTTTCCATGGCATTCGGCTCGCAATATTTACAAATGTAGGGCATCTTGTGGTACTTTTACAAATGGAGGGGCACGTTGATGCCACAGTTATTACTTTTCAAAGAAGTGTTTGGGTTTTATTTACACGGTTTCCACTAAAATATGAAGCAGCAATGTTTTAATGTTTCCTTTCAGTGTTGGAAAGAAAATAGGAAAGTTTCTTGATTTCTCAAGGATCATGTGACACAGTAATGATGCTGAAAATTCAGCTTTGATCACAGGAATAAATTACACTTTACTATATATTCACATATTCACATGGCTATTTTAAATGAATATTTCACATTTTTTACTGTAATTTTGATCAAATAAATGCAGCCTTGGTGCATTTCATTAGAAACTTCTTTCAAAAACACTTAAAAATCTAAAAAAATATGCATAAGAATAATGATAAAAATGCATGGTTACTAGTTGATTTGATGGTCTTAGCTGGACACGCTGCTCAACGATGCCAAAGCCCAATTGTTTCCCTTCCAGATTTGTTTTAATTTGATTTATGCACAAACATAATCCAAATTCACATGTGGATTCATATTCAGAAAAGCCTTTTTGGTTATTATAGTACTATTGCATAATATGATCCAGTGAAAAACTTTTGCATATTCTAATATCCTTAGTGGAAATGTATGAAATTAAATTTTAATCTTCGTATGGAAGCAATTTGGGGGTGATTTCTGATTAGGATCACTCTAAAGGATTGCAGATTTGTGGATGAAGGCGAACTGACTTCTGCTGCGAGTGATTTCAGTGAAACAATGCATCAGAGCAGATGAAACGCTAATTGTCTGAAGCGTGTTGTTTTAGTTTCCAGAGGTGACGGAGGTCACGCGGTGACTCTGCGGTGTGACTGCTAAAGCAAAAAAACTCACAGGCAATTAAAAGATGCTCGGCAGCTCAGATGATTCAAGGTCAGACCCTTTTATACACGTTTATTCTTGTTTTTTTTATTCTGTGGAAATTCAACAGGCCTGTTTTTCTGAGGGGAAGGTGTGGTTGAGCTTTCTAGATGTGACCGTGATAACTGTGACTCAAATTACATCCCCGAGCACCAGCATCAAAGCATGGCAGTCTGGCATGAAGGTTTCCCCCAGCGTGACGGCATGCAGACGGGGTGGAGCCCAACACCGGGCCCCTGCGCACCGCTGGACAAACACACAATCTTCTGTTGTGGGTCGACTGTCCACTCCAGCAGTTAAAGCAAGACACTACACTCTTAAAGAGTGGAAAAAAGGTTCACTGGGGTTCTATATAGAACTCTAGGGTTCTTGACTCAATTTTAACACACAGATTATTTAATTTTTTTCTACTGGTAAAGTATGTTTACGAGCTGTTTAATTCATTAAAAATCTAATCAAAATGGATTAAAACAAAATTAATTAAAGATAAATCCATAATTTGACTCATGATGTGAACCTCTAAAAGATTCTATATATGAAGCGCCTGACGGAACCTTTTAAAGTTCCATATAGAATCTTTTCTTCTAAGAGTGACAGGTGCATAGGGTAGAAATTGATAACTAATAACAAACCGATATCATCAAACATTCCCCAGTTGATTAATCACAATATTTAAGACAATTGTTTTGTATAACAAGTTTTCTGAAATGTTATGTTTAAATATGCAAGTAAGGCATTATGTAATTAAATCTGCACTAATTTGCATACATATCCAGAGCAAACATCTGAATATTGGATATGCCAAGTTCAAAATTCTTATTTAATTTTGTTGACACGATAAAGGTTATTACAGAGGGGATTTTTGGATATAAATCAGAAAATACTGTCAACAGTAAAATACACTTTCACTGTGTTGTAGGGGGGTGGATTTATAATCCCTCTTCTTGTATTATGCAATGAATAGGAAATCATAGTTTTATTAAAACCAGTGTATCTATTCTGGTATTTCTGTTACAGGCGATGTCTGTATTTGGTATCTGAGTGGTGACAGCGTCCGACCCATGTCAGGAATGCAGTGTTTACTCATTTAGCCCGGCTTCCAGAGAATAAATACGTGCTTCGTTTTTAAATAATTAATTTGCTCATATAAGTACATTAACCAAGAGTCATATTTTGTAGAAAGAGAATTGTAAGTTTGAACTTATTCATTTTAATCTGCTCTTCTCATGATAGCTGTATCAGACATCTGTAAGACAACTGTGTCTAAGGTCATGAAGGTCAATAACACACTTCATGAATCCACTAACACATGCATACTTAGCATGTGGAATTCTTTTTTGGTCACTATATAGAACCAAAATCACAAAATTGACCAGTGCATTAAAAAACAACAACTGTAGTTTCTTGCCTTAAAGGGGGGGAGGTGTAACGCACGTGCTGCATTATGTCGTGGGTTCGACGCAGGACTGAATGTGAACTCTATTCTGTCTCTTTTGTCCACTAGAGATCTGCAAATCTGTGGGGGCTTGTTGGCGTGAGGGCACTTTTCTGTCAAGTTTTTCCATTTCTCGAGTGCTTTTCGCCTCTTTTATTCTCTTTTATTTATTTTTTCTGCTGACGATTTGGAGCTCTCATGCATCGAAGCCTTTTATGCCACCGTCTGATCTTTCAGGCCTGCCACGAGACAGACTGATGCCGCGGCTCTGTGAGTTTCCTAGATGTAAGAGGGAGTTTTTGGGTCAAGGACTGGAACGCTGGCGGTCTCTGTGTCTGCGAGCGTTACATGACTGTCAGTGGTTTGGCACGAGGACAGCGTTCAAGAAATGTTCAAGGGTGTGTGTTTGAGTGCACATTTTGTTTGGATGCATGTGTGTGTGACTGAGATAGTGATCATGCTCAGTAGAGCTGGCAGTCGCACCGGGTCATGGTTCTGGTCCATAGCTAATTGTTGAGCTGATAAACCTGCCCTGGTTTGCTCAGATACCGTCCGATGGGAAGCTTTCTGTATGTTTTCCTGTGCTGTTGTAATGCGCTGTGTCACTATAACAGAGGCCGAAAGTTAATGTCCTGTTCACTACACCATGTGTTTTCATTTTTGTTAAAGATAGCCAATAAGCATTCACAAGCGGCCGTCTGTTACGGGGATTTTACCATGGTTAAAAAGTGTTGTTCGGCTCAGGCTGAAAGTGGAGAGGTAAATCACTGGTAAAATCACCTCTCATGGATTATTGCTTTTATAAAGTGGCAGCAGCAGCAATATGAAAAAAGACACCAGTGTTCAATAAATAATTAGTGGGTCTCACTGAGTCAAATATCAGTGTTACTGCTGCTCAGGATTTAGGGTTTGATTAAACACTCATAATCTGTATAGCAACTAGAGGCCGATTAATTGGCGCCCATTGTTGGAACAATCAGTTATCTGCAAAAATTCATGCCGATAGTTGTTCCGGGTTGCATCCGTTGCTGGAGCGGCTGAGAAAGGGTCCGCTGTCATCACGCAGTACGAGAGCGACCTCTAGAGGTCGGAATCACTGATGCCTTTTGCTGTTTGTTTTGACACTTCAGATGCACATTTAAAACACCGACAGCAAAACGGTATGAATACAGAACTACAGTACTTCTTGTCATATCATTATAAAGTTATTAATTTGCTGACAAGATGCTGCATTATTAGCAGAGAGGGAACAAACCAATGTTTGCCGTCAAAGCTAAAGGTCCGAAATTTTCACACGTTAAAAAATAAATACGACCTCACGTTGTCGATCACATTTACACACTGCCTCCAAAACTTTTGTCTGTCATAAAAAAATTCGGATCGGGTTACTTTTTTGCGTTTTTCGCATGGTGTTATGACAATTCAGAGCCACTGTACAATGAACGCCAAAATCCACTTCGTCTCGCAGCACAAATCACTGTATGACAAAGAAAGATATATATATGAGTTTGGTTCCAAAATGCGATAAACTGCATTTTTTTTTTTAAATTGAGTTTCCGCCAAAATCAGCATTGTATCTGGTCGGTATTGAAAAGTAATTTATTAATTTTGCACAAAATGCGATTTCCGTCGTGTTATTCTGTCATCTTTTCTCCCTTTCTTTCCAAACATGACAAACGTCAGTCTCCCTTCTCTACAGAATGCGATTATATCCGCTCAACCAATCACAGCGCACCATTCCACGCACTGTAAACAGTAATGGCGGCGCTCTGAATGCACCCGGCATCCTAGATTTCTGTATCTGCTTTGTGCTTTGTGATCTCTGAACCTGTGGTGGTTTCTGCGGTGGAGAAGAAAGGCAAGTCATCGAAAGGTAATCATTTACGTGAGGAGATTAAGAAGATGAGGCACTCGAGTCGGAGGAGGAAAAATGCCGGCTGTTGCTTGTTCCACGACAGCATCAAACTTCTGTCACGGTCCCCAAAACTGACTCATGAACAGTTTTTAAAAGCCGTTTTTAATACCAATGTACTCGGCAAATGTGTTTATTTTAACCGTGCGGTGCCGCCAGATACTCTTTAATCGGTAATGACAAACAGAGACAATATTAATTTATAACATTAACAAGATCACTCGTTGAATTCATTTTGGGAGCGACGACTGAATGTGTTTTTAGTCAAATGCCTCAATATGAGATTGACAAAGTTCAGAGGCTGTCATATATGTGAATCAACTTACTTTGTTGTGTATTTTTAATATGAAAAATAACTTTTATATCGATGGATTAATTGCATTTTGAAAAAAAAAACGTGTCATGGATTTATTGCATTTTGGGGGAAAAAATAATCTGTTTTTATAATAAACCTTTGAAAATCTAAATCTATATTTGATTTTTTTATGTTTTTATAACCAAAAGATGCTATGTGAAAGTTTGAAACAGAAAATAGTGGTTTTCATCTTGCCACTTGGTAAAGAAAACACATTTTTACTCAAATTAATCAAAATGGATTTATAGCGTTGTGGAACCAAACTCTTCATATATATATATATAATATTGATGGTCTTCTTTTTAACATGTGGCTCCAGTATTGACTGAGCCACTGGCATCCTGAAGTAAACTTTGAATTGCTTGGGATAATCCCGCAGCTCCTTGATAAGGAGATGGAACTCTCCTTCCTCTCTATGCAATCTCAGGATTGAATGGACCCAAAATTTCCTCTTTCTTTTTAAAAAAAAAGAGAGGACAACAAAATCATCCTCACTGATTGAAGACTCCATTTTGTATTGTTTTGCGAACGGATTAATTAGTAGACCTCAACTTCCTGTTATTCTGGTGTTCAGGCAGAGGTCAAGCCGAGGTTACGGCTCCCCTTCAATTAGCAGGTGATTAGGGGCCGGTGACGGGGCAGGTGTGATTTAGGACCTACATGTGATGAAAAGCAGCCACACTCTACCCAGAAGCCCCTGGGGCTCCATGTGCTAATGCAGTGTCACCGGTTCACCTACATCTCCTCGTTCCCCTAACTCTCAGCACTGGTACATCGCGGCTGATATCGATGTGATGTCGCAGCTGCGTCCCGACAAGGACCCGGTTCGGCCGCTGCGAGAGACGAGGGCCGAGAATCTCTGATGTCCCTTCTGTCTCTCTCTCCAGATTCATTCTCCTTCTGTGTAAATAATTGATGTCTGGCGGTCGGTTGTTAAGAATAGAAAACGTATTTGCAGGTGATGAACGGCTCTGCAAATGGCCTCTTGCTTCTCTCTCGGGGCGTGGACGTGGAGTCAGGGGGCAGATATTTGAACGCAACCGGCAAACACGGGATGTATAGAGCCGATTCCATATAGCAGTGGTTCCCAAACTGGGGTACGTGAGGTGACAAAAGGGGGTACGCGAACAAAATGCTGAGTAGTTTAATTCTACCTTAAAATAATATTAAAACCGAGCATGTATTTCTAACTGCCAAAATGTCGTAAATCCAGTACATTTAATCAAATTACCTCATCATTTGCAGTCAAAAATGACTATCCACACAAGCAGCATGTATATGATAGATTGCGTGCAGAATCTGCTGCCTTAAATCGCGCTAAATTACTGTCGTTCTCGACAATGCACCTTTGTAAAAGTGGGGATTTAGCACTTACTCGCATGAAGAGCAAATATAGACACAGATAATGGATTAATTTCGATTTAAGATTCAAACTTTCTACGAAAAAAAAAATACATTGTGTGAGTTCTTGTATTTAATGATGATAACGAGCAAGAATGCAATTGACCATTCGCCGGGAGTTTGATTGACAAGCGATCTAACCAATCAGAACGCCGCCATTTTGTCCGTCAAAGCCGTCAGGAGTTAGAAGATTAACCTCGGTGGACTTGAACTTGAAAAATGGTGTGTACTGACGTCTTTCCGTGTTTGAAACAACATACCTTCTGATGTTCATTCATGTTTATTTGATGCTATAAATGAACTAGTAGGAAGAGATGATCGGTTCACGAACTGTTTGAGCTGAGGAGCTACAGCGATCTGTCACGACACATTAAAGAGCCACAAAACGCTTTTTATTGTTTGAATTTCTTAAAAAATTACACAGTTTGAAAGCTGGAACTTTGTTTAATATCATAAGTAACCTGCTCTGTCTTGTCTGTCGACGTGTTGTCAGTGTCCTCTTTGCTCCGCGATGTATTTTTTCACTGTGTGTGGCGTGACAGCGCCATGGCTTGTCGGACAAAGCAACAGTAACTAAGGGGGGCGGGTCTTTGCGAAGGGAATTGTTCCCAAATGACTGCAATCGTGACATTATTATACAACAGGTCAAAACATAAAACGTGCATTTTAAACACAGTACTGTCAGTATTTACTCTATTTTGCAATAAAAAAATAATAGTTCTAACGAAAACCACAGCAGAACTACAACACAAGTCTGTGTTTCGCGAACAATTCTGCAGTTTTGAACGAATCGTGAGAGTCATTGATTCAATGATTCATTCACAGCCACTTGCTTCGTTACTGAATGAATGACTCGATGACTCACTCATAAAAACAGTGACTTGCTGCCACCTACTGGCGGTTTTAGTTTAATATTTAAAAGTTTTACTTTTTTATTGCATATTTGTAAGAATTAAGAATAAGAATTTTGTGTTTGAACTTCCGTTCAACTGTATTGCAGTCGTTCCGAACACCCTAGCAAATATATATATCGACAACCACATGGCAATCACTCAGAAAACTCGCCTCACGCTTCCCTCTCGAAAGTCAGAGGGCAGATATGAACGTGACCGGCAAACACGGGACGTATAGAGCCGATTCCGTCTCAAGTGGCTTTTCATAGTCCTCAAAGGGAATGTCGATTGCCTCTTCCTGTTTACTTTTCTCCGTGAACCCCGTTGCTCCGCCAGCGTCAGATAAATATAGGTTTGTGTTTGATGAGGAAGACACCGGTGAGGCAGGGCTCTGATGAAAGAGAGCCGTAATTACAGGGGACGGTTACCCGTCTGCAGACAAATATCTGTGGAATTAAATAAACCAGATTCCCTCGGTTGAAGAAGACTGCCGCAGGTTTGTGGGAAATGAAATCTTACATATTTAGTCTCAGGCATCAAACATACTGTATGTACGTGTGTGAACGCAAATGCTTCTAGACACACGAGCTCTGCTTTAATGGGTAGAACACAATTCATGACACTATCTTTCTGTCTATCTATCTATCTATCATAGAGAAACATGTTTCGTGTACAGCGGGACCACACGCCTGTTGCAATATATTTCTTTCCTTACATGCACAACCTGCGTTTGATTACAGGACGACTGCATCTGTTTCTCTTTATCTGTCGCGAACAGTAGCTCACATCCAGCCTCGCAGGCAAACACATGTACATCAACAATCCCTATAAAACACCCATGAACGCTGTGATGTGTTTGAGACTCACTCCTTCTCATCTTCTCGTCCCTCTGTAGATGATGACTATCTGGGATTGGGCGAACTCCCGGAGACGTTCCCCTCGGACCCGCCCGAGCCTCTCCCGCACTTCCTGATGGAGCCAGAGGAGGCGTACATCGTCAAGAACAAGCCCGTCAACCTGTACTGCAAGGCCACGCCCGCCACGCAGATCTACTTCAAGTGCAACAGCGAGTGGGTCCATCAGAAGGAGCACATGGTGGAGGAGCGCGTGGACGAGACCTCCGGTTAGTGGCGGATCGGGATTGGGAGGGGTGGATGAAGAAAAGAGAAAAACACACAAATAGTGCAGCATTAGGGCTTTTGACATTGCGATATGAAAAGATCCAGGAAATTTGACCAGATGACTTGAATAGCGACATTTGAAAAGAATAAATCATTCTATTGAGTGGGGTGATTATTATTATTAAGGCAGAAATATTGCTTTTATTCTGAAGACATTTTTTGAGTGCAAAATTATTGTAGGGCTAAATGATTTGGGAAAAACTTGAAAAATCTGAATGTTCTTAGTTTTGGGTTTGATTTTGGGTTTTCAAGAACCAACTCAAATCTCTTTCAGTTTCCATAAAGTGAACAGAGTTTAAAAACAAATATATTTCCACTTGAATTTTCAATCGGCCACATTAACAAGTTTTTTTGTTAATTCACTGTTAATTCAGTATAATTATTATGATTTTATTATTATTATTAAATAAAAATATTAAGCAAAATAGGAAATATTACTATTGTACTGTAAAATAAAAAAATAAAAATGTATTTTTATTATTGTAATTATATAATGTAATTTTATTATG
>RJVU01000660.1:24949-43014 GCA_003731715.1 Anabarilius grahami | reverse complement strand
AGACATCACAGAAGGTTTTTTTCACAGCCTACCTGACTGAAATGCCTCATTAATATGCAAGTCATTTCAGGTCATTATTATTCAATTCTTTTGTCTTCTCAGGTGTAAATCACCCATTATTCATCATTATTCATCATTATTCATCATTATTCATGATGATTCATGCCTCCATGCATACGGTGTTCCTTGGCAAAAAGTGTCTTACAAAAACTAAATCAATATATTGTTATAAATGAAAGAGTAGTCAGCATAATTTTTACATAATTCTGAAGCAAAAACTCTAGTCTACAACCTCCAATACCCTAAAGTATTGTAAACACAGATTTACTATACTTTTTTTGGCCTTATTTCAGTGACTTAAGTTTTTTGTTTTTTCAATAACCACACATAAATGTTATTCCTTCAAAAACACAAACATGTACATACATGTTCCTCACATATTATGGTAGCCTAGTTTGTGCTGAATACAGTGTAATGACACTTGTGTCATTAATATGTTTATGAACAACTGAAAAAAGCACAAATGTCAGGCATGTCAAAACTTCTCCAGGCCCCAAATCAGCCTCAGACTCCAGAGGGTTAAACATAAATTTGAAACTACGTTTTCTTTAATGGCTACCAAAATGTAGTACAGTACAGAGAAATTTCATGTCGTGAGCAAGAGCGGATCATGAGTCACGAGTCGGATCAAGCAGAATTTATTTTTAAACTTATATTTAAAATTGGGGGCATCCAATCATATTCGATTTTTTTCCCCTGGTAATTAGTTACTTTTATAATGATGTAACTCAATTATTATTTGTGAGAAGTAACTAGTAACTATAACTAATTAGTTTTTTAAAGTATCGTGCCCAACACTGATTGTCATGAATATAATGTGTTAATGGTCCTAAAACAGACTCGATTTTTATTATGCTAAATATAAATTATTTTACCCAAAATGTAAAGAAAGAGATATGAGCTGAAGTTGTGTGATTCAGTGTTTGAGTTTGTATAACGCCGGCGCTCAGGTCGACCGCTGCTGCTGGATGTCTGGATCACACTGACTGGATTAGAGACTGGATTCCTGGAGTGTGTGTGTGTGTGTGTGCGCAATCAGATGTGACCTTTGCAGAGAATCTGAAGGTTATTATGGTGATCATCAATCAAATTTTTTGACTTGTGAATGTTGTTCATAAAAGCTGTCGTTCGAAATTCAAATGAAAATATATATATATATATTCAAACATAATTTTGTAATTTTAACAGTTTTGCTGTTTCTGTTGTTCTCAATACAAGCAGAATGAGCTTGTACATCTGTTACTTACATTGGGGACATTACCAAGATGGCTGCTGACTGACTTCCCTTAAATGGGATTTTACTTGATTGTCATTTTCACTTCAGGCACGGTGTTGTTGATCTCTTTCGAGAGAGCAGACGGCACATACACTATATAACACGACTCCTTCAGCTCTCGGTGGCCACGTTATTGCCGTCTCCTCCAGCTGAATATAATATATGTCTAATGGACCTGCAGGCCGCTGGAGCGAGACGCTCTCTTCACCTCCGTCTCCCGCTCCGGCTCTCACCTCTTCCATCGCGTGTGGGAACACAGAGAAATATTGGATTTTTATTAGAGCAGCAGAGAAATCTCTCCACATCTCTCCTCCTCTGTGGACCTCATGGACAGCCATAGAGTAGACAGACAGAGATGGAGGGAGCGTGTGATGGAGGAGGCCCAGAGGAGAGCGTGGGAGCGCGGCTCATCCATCACTGTCAGCGAGGAAGAAACGGGCGCGAGTACAACCGGCCTTCTGACTGGCTGACAGCACCTGTCAGTTGTGTTGCTCCGCCCTCTTTTCTCATTTAGTGACACAGAAGTGACAAAGTCATCTAGATTTGTTTAGAGTCAAAGAAACTTGACTAACAGAGACATGAGTCATTACAAACGGGACTTCAATCCTGATTAACCTAGACAGAAATTAGGATTATAAGCACCTTTTGAGCATGCATACCATTTTAACAGATCCTATGTGCATTTTTATCTTACATTTCATACAGTTGATGGTGACAAACATGAAGAAACTAGCCTATAGAATGCAGTTAGAATGACCCTAAAATTCAAGATATCATGGCAAAAATGCCCCTCTATGAGTTTTTGTCTCATATTGATATCATGATATAGACACGAGTGCTGTTTCTGTTCTGAATAGCATGAGTGCAGATGTGATACTGATTTTATACATAATGTGACACAATATTGTCTGTTTTTGCTCAGTTTTGCCAACGAAAATATTACCTATAAAGCCAGAGCAGAACTGTTATCACACACACAGCTGTGCTTAATTTCTGAATGAATCTGCATTTTGAGCGAATCAGTCAGGTGAATCAGTGATTCAATGACTCATTCATAAAGAGAGCTTCATTCCTGAATAAATCAGTTGTTTGAACGAATCGAATGAATGAATGACTCATATGAATAACATACTCATTTAGACATTTACCGCTACCTACTGGCAGTTTTAGTTTCTTATTTATTTAGAGTATCATTTCATTAAATAAACAAATCCTATATATATATATATATATATATATACACACACACACACACACACAAAAACCCAGCAATTGGGTTTTGTTTTAACCCAGCAAATTCGGTTGTTTTAACCCAGTTAATTGGGTTGTTTTAACCCAGCGAATTGATTGTTTTAACCCAGCAGTTGGGTTGTTTTAACCCAGCAAATTCGGTTGTTTTAACCCAGCAGTTGGGTTGTTTTAAACCAGTTTTAACCCAGCAAATTCGGTTGTTTTAACCTAGCGAATTGGGTTGTTTTAACCCGGCGAATTGATTGTTTTAACCCAGCATTTGGGTTGTTTTAACCTGGTTTTAATCCAGCAAATTCGGTTGTTTTAACCCAGTGAATTGGGTTGTTTTAACCCAGCAAATTTGGTTGTTTTAACCCAGAGGTTAGGTTGTTTCAACCCAGTTTTAACCCAGCAAATTTGGTTGTTTTAACCCAGCAGTTGGGTTGTTTTAACCCAGTTTTAACCCAGCAAATTTGGTTGTTTTAACCCAGCGATTCAGTTGTTTTAACCCAGCAGTTGGGTTGTTTTAACCCAGTTTTAACCCAGCAAATTCGGTTGTTTTAACCCAGCGATTGGGTTGTTTTAACCCAGAAAATTGGTTGTTTTAACCCAGCAGTTGGATTGTTTTAACCCAGCAAATTCAGTTGTTTTAACCCAGCGAGTGGGTTGTTTTAACCCAGCGAGTGGGTTGTTTTAACCCAGTTTTAACCCAGCAAATTCAGTTGTTTTAACCCAGCGAGTGGGTTGTTTTAACCCAGCGAATTGGGTTGTTTTAACCCAGCGAGTGGGTTGTTTTAACCCAGCGAATTGGGTTGTTTTAAAACAACCCAATTACTGGGTTAAAACAACCAATTCACTGGGTTAAAACAACCCAATCGCTGGGCATGTCCATTTTCAACCCAACTTGGGTTGTTTTTAGCCCAGCATTTTAGAGTGTGATTTATTGTATTGATATTAATAAAATATTAATAATATTTAATATAAGGGCAAGTTAACACGGTTGTGCAAATGACAAATTATAATTATAAAAGTTCATTAAGAGTGCAAACAGTATTAATATTTTACTGTACAGTGTTTTTTCAGACACATTTCAGGCATTTTTGGTGGTCATATGCACGTTTGGAGAATTTTGAGAGATTCGTTTTGATTAGTTTGAGCTTTCCCAGTGTCCATAGTGCACTACTCAGGCTGTCTAGGTAGGCAGCACACTAGGCTTTGAGACACAGCCCATGTGTAGCACTACTGGCAAAATGAGGGAACATTAAGCCGAATGTGTATCTGTGTGTGTGATGTTTCTATCACTCACAGAGAAATGAGTCTGAACCCATTTGTCATCATGACACCGTTTTCCCATCATGGACCGATGATAAATGTGTAAATGACACTGACGGCAGATAAGCAGGAAATATTGTGTGGAAAATCCTCTGATCCACACGCTTTAAATGAGACTGCTGTAAGAGAGCCTGATGTACAACATTGAGAGTTGTGTCTAATCACATTAATATTCAGCATGAAGCAGGAAACTCATTACACCACCTGTGAAAATGCTGGCCATCAGCATGTGTCGCCACACAGTCCTCGTCCCCATGCTTTATTCACGCTGGAAGTCAAATATGTACCCAGGAAAGCAGGAGGATAGTGAGGAGCTGAGGCAAGAGCTGAATGAAAACACTCAGATCTGTATTCCAGCAGCTTCCACTGGACTTACAGAAGCTGAGAGGAGATGTTTGAGGGAAAGATGGCCAGCACTGTTAAATATTACATACATGATGTCAGAGTGAATAACCAACATCTAATGCCTCGGCTGGAGAATGACCCTGTGTGACAGAAGAGATGTGTTGCGATTGGTTGGTACTGCTGTAGAGCTTCCCTGATTATAAATAGGACTCGTTTGGTTTGGATGCGGTGCATGTCTCATGCTGTGGGTTGTTTTTTGCTGTTTTACAACAGATTCACACAGTCATATTCATAATGCATTAAAGAGGACATAAAATCTGACTTTTTCCATGTTTAAGTGCTATAATCGGGTCCCCGGTGCAGCTACGAACCCAGAAAATGTGAAAAAAGCAACCCAGTAACTTTGTTTTGGAAAACCTTTCTCTGCAAGCATGTGAAAAAACGAGCCGCTCACATTCAGAAACGTCTAAAAGTTGTAACTTCTTCCTGAGTCTCTCCATCAGTGTCGACTCCGGTTTGAACAATGTAAGGCTGAACACTGTCGTCATTTTGGCTGTGTGAGATTCTCCAGCTTTGTTGTTGTTGAGCTGTTAAAGCTCCACCCTCTTCTGGAAAGGGGGCGGGGAGCAGCAGCTCATTTGCATTTAAAGGGACACACACAAAAACGGCGTGTTTTTGCTCACACCCAAATAGAGGCAAATTTGACAAGCTATAATAAATGATCTGTGGGGGATTTTGAGCTGAAACTTCACAGACACATTCTGGGAGACTTATTTTACATCTTGCATAAAAGGTCCCTTTTAATGTTTTGAGTCTTATTTTAATTGTCAAAGCGAAGCTTTTGAAAAGTATTCAAGTAATTAAGTCACTGGATTTTTAAAAGAAATGACTAGTACTAATTTACAAACTGATTATGTAATAAAAAAACATTTTGTGTTGTAATTTTCTGTTTTTTTTGTGAGATTTAAGGCTGTTTCTGCTTTAAACTTTTGTTGATAATTGACTAAATCATATTTTAAAAAGCTACAGTTGTATTTAAAACAATTATTTATTCAAAGAAAAAAAAATTTTTACACTACTAAAAAAATCCAACTAATTGACATTGGGATGTTATTTAATTGGTTAATTTAAAGTATTCATTTCTTTTCTTTTTCTTTTAATCTTACTCCAATATTTTGAATGGTGGTGTATGAATATTTCCCAAAAAATATTCAACATTGATAATAATCATAAATGTTTCTTGAGCAGCAAATCAGAATGATTTCTGAAGGATCATGTGACACTGAAGACTGGAGTAATGATGCTGAAAAATCAGCTTTGATCACAGAAATAAATTACACTTTACTATATATTCACATAGAAAACAGCTGTTTTAAATCATACAAATATTTCACTATTTTTACTGTATTTTTGATCAAATAAATGCAGCCTTTGTGAGCAGAAGAGACTTTCAAAACATAGAAAATTCATAATAATTTAAAATTTTTGAACGGTACACTCTAAAAAATGCTGGGTTAAAAACAACCCAACTTGGGTTATTTTGGCAACCCAGCGCTGGGTCAAAAAGGGACAAACCCAGTGCTGGGTGGTTTTGACCCAGCAAGTTGGGTTAAATATTTGACCCAGCATGCTGGGTTGTTTTTTGTAACCTAAATTTTGGTGTAAAATGACTACATTGCAGTATTTAAATGAACCCAAATGGGTTTTTAATTAAACCCAGTAATCTTAGACATTATAAAATCACTTGTACACACAGAATGACTATCAAAAGGTTAAAATTTATTAGGGCAAACATGGTCAAAAGTAACAACATGCATGTGAGATGAAAATCAGAAAAGAATTGCAAAATCAATAGCCACACAGTTTATACAGATAAATTAAATTGTTTTTCACATTTCAGTGCACATTGATGAATAAAACTGGCATTTAAGACCAAATTAGACTTTTTGTGCATATTATCCACCGCCAACGACAACACTACACAATCAATTTATTCACTGGTTTCAGCTTTAAGTAATATTAAATATTGCAATAATTTATTCAAGCAAACAAAGGTAACAAGTTAACTTCCAAAGTTCACTCAATTTCAAACTTATAACTATAAATCCATAACCTTAAGTTGTTTACAAAACTTCTTGGTAATAATTATCTAAAATCTATATTGTTGCCTAAAATATGGAGCTATATTAAACTAAGAGTTAAATAAATCTAAGAATTTTAATAACTAACACAATTTAACATGACTAAAGTTTTTTGTTTGTTTTACAAACATGACTGAACACAAATAAACCACAACATTAACACTGACATTATAACATTTGTTAGTTATAGAGTTATCTAAGGCAAGTATACATGTGAAAGAATGTGAGTGTGAATGAGTGTGAATTCCTCCACTAAACAACAATGAACAAGCATTGAACATTTGTCAGATTATATGCTAAAAGTTCGTTGAGTCCATGAGTGCATACAGAACACGCATCACTGCCAATTTTCCTGATCTCCTTAGGATAACTGATGTCCAGTCTTGAAGAAGCTCCATCAGCACAGCAAAGGCATGCAACATCCTTTATTGTCCAGGACAATCTTCTCCTTTAAAAGCACGGTCACATCAGTGATCTTCGTTGGGGAAGGTCGTTCTCCTTTTTGACCAGTATTCATCCCTGTCATCACCAGTTCATCAATGGGTTAAAAAGAGGAAAAAGATAATTACTAGGAAACACAAAACAAATTCCTAAAACATTTGATGGTTAAAACTGAATAATATTCAGACAGGTGCATCCACATCATTGTGAAGTGACTCAAGAGCAGCTCTGGAGATGAAGTTCAAGTGGATTGTCCTCATACAGTGAGACTGCAGATGGATTAGATTAATCCATATACAGTAAAAATGTCCAGAGCTTACTTTTTTAGCCATAATTCAATTGTGATCTTGACATGATATCGTTTATTGCCCAGCCCTATTCAAAAACCATGTTTTTGCCACAATGTCTTCATTTAGGGGCCAGTGGCTCCCACAGCATGTAGTGTGGAGTCCTGTGAGATGTTTTCCTGTCATTATGAAGCTTAAAGGGTTAGTTCACACAAAAATGAAAATAATGTCATTTATTACTCACCCTCATGCCGTTCCACACCCGTAAGACCTTCGTTAATCTTCGGAATGCAAATTAAGATATTTTTGATGAAATCCGATGGCTCCGTGAGGCCTGAGCAATGACATTTCCTCTCTCAAGATCCATTAATGTACTAAAAACATATTTAAATCAGTTCATGTGAGTACAGTGGTTCAATATTAATATTATAAAGCGGCAAGAATATTTTTGGTGCGGCAAAAAAAAAAACCCACTTATTTAGTGATGGCCGATTTCAAAACACTGCTTCAGGAAGCTTCAGAGCGTTATGAATCAGCGTGTCGAATCAGCGGTTCGGAGCGCCAAAGTCACGTGATTTCAGCAGTTTGTCGGTTTGACACGCGATCCGAATCATGATTCGACACAAAAGATTCATAACGCTCCGAAGCTTCCTGAAGCAGTGTTTTGATGAACGAAGGTCTTACGGGTGTGGAACGACATGAGGGTGAGTAATTAATGACATTATTTTCATTTTTGGGTGAACTAACCCTTTAACAGTTAACATGCCAAAAAGTCTTTAAAAAAATAAATAACTACTTTTAATGAAGTATTAAAACAGACATGATTTTTGCTAATCTTTGAAGCACAAATGAAGATATTTTTAATATTCTCTAAATTTTTTGTCCATCCATTGCAAGTCTGGGAGTCCAACATTTTTGAATTTTCTGAACAGACATGATTGCTTTGTATGATATGAACAGATATAATTTAGAATTGTATTCTTATATAAATATTGGTATGGATTACTACAATAACTTTGCATTTGTGAAGCTTAAAAATACTGATTATCTAGACTGTAAATGGATAAAAATAAATAAAAAAGATGAGAATATTAAAAATATCTTCATTTGTGTTCCATAGATGGACAAAAGTCTTATGGGTTTGGAAAGACATGAGGTTGGGTAAATGGTGAAAATTTTTATTTTTGTGTGCACTATTCCTTTAAGAAAGGAAGACCAAGGAGAAGGGCTCCTCTCCACAGTTGGTTTGAGTTCTGCAATGAATAACACGGACATCAATTATTTAAAAAAAATGTCAAGAAGTCATACTGTTGTTGCATAAACATTTTAATTGACGTTAAACAGGCAGAATACAACAGAAGCATTCATTTTCTAACAATAAACTCGCATGAAGTCAAAAGAATGAAGCACTCTTAGGTCTCTGGCTTTATTTACAAAAACAAACATGGTTTTATCAAAAAAACAACTGATAATGATGTGAAATTTTTAAACTACTTACCATAAATCGTCTTTCCCTCTCTTCTTCTGTAGCCGAGAAGATCGCGCATCCTCGGCTCGCAGCAGTCGCCTGTCGTTTAATCCCGGTGCGGCCAAATGAACACAACGCGCTGAAATATTACATGAAAAACATTCATTTGAACAATTATCGCTTCAACACCATCAAAATAAACCAACCTTTATTACATATCGCAGTTTCATTTCCTTAAGGAAAACTAGATCATTACATTCGGGTTAACCACGAAAAATAAAATAAACAAATTATTAAAATAATGAATTAAAATGCGAATCTGTTGATAACCTTCCATTAACAAACTTCAAGAAACTTGTAAATATGACACAAGAAACCCACTATATTTAAAAACGTCTCTTTGATTCAATAAATTCACATGATGTGCTGAAAATCTGTGTTTCTCTCATAGATCTCAGGAAAACCTTTGACCAGGAGCCTCTGGGAAAGGAAGTGTCACTCGAACAGGAAGTGCTTCTCCAGTGCCGCCCGCCAGAAGGAATACCTGCTGCTGAGGTACTGGTTTATCCGTCACTCACACACACACACACACACACAGAGAGAGCGCAGCACTCTCCGCTGATGAGTTCTCTATCGAATTAGAGATTAACGTTTGTTACGGGGGCCGAAGCAAAGGTAAACTCCTCGCCGGCTGATGTGTAGATAACTCAATCACCTCAACTAAATGTCAGACTTCGTTCAGAAACATTTACCTCAGCGGCCACCTGTTAATTCCTATTTAGCTGCACAGGACATATTGATCCAGACATCGATTGTAGCTGGAGTGGGCTGTCAGACAAACTCGTCCTAAAGTTTTCGCTAAACAGGATTAATAGATGGCGACTGTAAAGGATTTTCTCAGTCTTTTTTTTCCCTTCAAAGCGTCCATCCTTACAATGACAAAGAGTAGGATGCAACAATTTGAGGCAAATCCGTGAGCGAAACCTCCTCCAGGCAGGCTTAACCAACTCAATGGACAGATTTCGGAGGAGGGTTTAACGCGAACGCCTCGGGCTGTGTTTTTCCAGCTCTTTTAATCATCTTAACGTGTTTATGACGACCATCATTAACTTAAGACTATCTTTAGCCAAGATGCTGTGTGAATGGAGGGCGTGGGCATATTTAAATAACCACCCCGGATGTTTGGAGGAGAATGGGATGTTACGGATGCGCACGTGCACGTTGTCAAAAATGAGCAACAAAGGCTTTTATTGGGGGAAATTGCTGTCTGCAAGCGCTCGTGGAATATTGTAGAGAAGTTTGAGCGTTTGGCGTGTGCAGATAACAGCGTCTTTCATGCAGCGCTGCTGCTTTCACACACGGGTCTGGGTGTTTCTGAAGGCCATCAAATGCTTCTGAAAGATCACAGAATGACCATTTGGCTTGTTTGTGGCCGCAGGGAAAGTGTTTATTTCCTGTTTGGGGAAAAAGTGAGTTGTGAGTTATGAACATGCTCAGAAATTAAATAAATATCAATGCAAGGATCTGACGTTTCAATGCAATAGTGCAAGAAAATGAATTGAGATTTATGGATGTATATGGGGTTTTAAAAGATTAAAATTAATATTCAGTAATATTATCAATTCATCTCTATCAGATGAGAACAAAATTTGAACTGAATCAAGCTGAATAATGACACTAACTTTGCTTAGTAAAGCTGATATAAAATATAAATATTATTTTAAAAACTTTAAACGCAAATTAGAAATTTTGACTTGGCGATAAATTGAAATTAGTTTGTTGAAGCACTAAAATTGTTAACTGGAAATAAAAAAAATCTAAAATTGAAAAAAAAAAAAAAAAATCTAAATAGCAATATTAAAAAAACAAATAAAATGGCAAAAAGCATATAATTAAATTACTAAAAAAAAATTACTAAATTTAACATAAATTGAATAAATAAAACTTGTAATAAAATTAAAACTAAAATAACACTGCTTTGAACTGAATTGAGCTGAGTTGAATTGCTGCTCTATAAATGAATTGAATTTTTCATAATTGATGAATTTTGCAACATTTACTGTCTTATTTTCCTATTACTGCTTTGAAATGATCTGTATTATATAAAGCACTGTACGCTCTTAAAAATAAATGTTTTTATTTAACATTGATTCCATAAAAGAACCATTTTTGGTTCCCCAAAGGACCTTTCAGTGATCCGTTCCCAAAATAACCATGTTTTTTTTCTCAGTATGAAGGACATTTTAATAATCTAAAGAATCTTTTGTGCAATGGAAAGATTCCCAGGATGTTAAAGGTTCTTAATGGAACCATCAATGCCAATAAAGAAGCTTTATTTTTAAGAGAAATAAACGTGACTTGACGTGGATATATGAGGTATCGCCGCAGGTCTAGCATGTCTGATAAATTAATGTAAATAAATATATGGTTGAGCATTCAGCTATCACATTTTCATCAGCTGGATTTCAAGTAAAAACCTCTAGCGACTCTTAACCAAACATGAGCTCCGTTGAGTGAAACCAAAGAGCATTCTGGGTCAGATCAGAGCGATCTCTCCGGGGAGCGTGTTGATTGGCGCTGGAGCTCGGCAGAGAGCGTTTCCTTTGATTCGGCTCTGAAAGGAGCTGCGCTTGACCTGGAAAAGGCCAGTTAAGCGACCAGAAGTCGGACGGCTTTATTGCAGGTGGAAATGCTGACTGAACAAATGGGCCGCAATCAGAAGGGAGCCGTTTCCCGCCAATCCCACAAACTCAGGGAACATTTTCTTCTTTTAAAAGAGGACGGACCTGGATCAGCACACAACAGCCCTCTTTGGCAGCAGAACGATCTCGCTCTCGCATTAAAAGCAATTTGTGTCTGGGAAAATTGTACATCACAGATGGCGCCCGCTTCATTTCTCTTGGCATAGTTTGCTGAAGTTATTTTCTTTCTTTCATCGTTTGTTTGTGCCATTATGTTTTTCAACTCAAACATGATTAGATCTGAGCTGATGCTGTCATAAATCAATATGCATCAACTATTACTTTAGATCCTTGTATTGATATGAATGAGTGCATTCATATAATAATCTGCAACACATTTCAATTACTCTTAGTTTTTGTGAGTTTATATTTGTCTACACTGTAAAAAAGATTTTTCAAAGTTGTAAATGTAGAAGAAAATACAGTAACACTTCACAATGAGGTTCATCTGTTACAACTATATTACACTCTAACAAATGCTGGGTTAAAAACAATTAAAGTTGGGTTGAAAATGGACAAACCCAGTGAATTGGTTGTTTTAACCCAGCGGTTGGGTTAAATTTTTGAGGGTTAAAACAACTGGGTTAGAACAACCAATTCTCTGGGTTAGAACACCCAATTCTCTGGGTTAGAACACCCAATTCGCTGGGTTAAAACAACCCAATTCGCTGGGTTAAAACAACCCAATTCGCTGGGTTAAAACAACCAATTTGCTGGGTTAAAACAACCAATTCGCTGGGTTAAAACAACCAATTCGCTGGGTTAAATCAACCCAATTCTCTGGGTTAAAACAACCAATTCTCTGGGTTAAAACAACCAATTCGCTGGGTTAAAACAACCAATTCTCTGGGTTAAATCAACCCAATTCGCTGGGTTCAAACAACCAATTCTCTGGGTTAAAACAACCCAATTCTCTGGGTTAAATCAACCAATTCTCTGGGTTAAAACAAACCAATTCTCTGGGTTAAAACAACCAATTCGCTGTGTTAAAACAACCCAATTCGCTGGGTTAAAACAACCAATTCTCTGGGTTAAAACAACCCAATTCGCTGGGTTAAAACAACCAATTCTCTGGGTTAAAACAAACCAATTCTCTGGGTTAAAACAACCAATTCGCTGTGTTAAAACAACCCAATTCGCTGGGTTAAAAACAACCCAATCACTGGGTTTGTCCATTTTCAACCCAACCAGCATTTTTTAGAGTGTATTATTAGTAAATACACTGTGAACAAACATTTTTACTAACTAACATTAACAAACAAATGCAGTTAATGCGTTAACTAATGTCAACAAACCAGATCTTAATGTAAAGTGTTGCTGAACGTACAATACAATTTCAGTCTGTCTACTTCAAAATGTCATGTTTAATTCAGTGTGTTACTTTGTAATTAATTGTGAAATACATTTCTTCAGTGTACAAATCAAATTTCAGTCATTTCAGCATGCCTCTTTATGGTTTATAAAAACATGCATGTATAAATGTTGAACCGGTCGTGACTTTATTGTGACGTGCATCGTATCGCATCGCTCGGATCAAAGCACGTCTCCGTCTCTCTCTGTGTTGTTCGGAGCGTGCAGCACTGCGGAGGAAGGATTCAGGCACATAATGAGAAGAATAACAAGTCAGGAATGAAATTACATGGATCACGCAATGCAATAAGAGCTCCTTCTCTCTTGGAGAGCGTAAATAGGACGCCGCAGGGCCGCGAACGGCACACCTTCAGCCGCAGGTCTGCTGTTAATGACATCCTGCACATTTGCAGCGTAAAATAACCAACCGGCCTTCTGGGTAATTACATCCAGAGAGAGAGGATGGTGAATGTATGTGCAAATAAAATAACACAATTCAATTTATTTCAGTCCATTTTGTGATTAAGAAGTTGCTGAAGTATCAGTGTTTGAACAGTGCAAATCGCATTCAGAGACGATAACATCTGAAACTTCAGACACAGATGCAGAATTACTTCTGAAGTTGTTCAGTGATGATATTTGCTTCTGTAGAGACACAAGAGGGATTTTATCTTTCTTCTCAGAGAATGTTTTATCGCAGAACCACACGTGGAAATCTGGTGAAAAAGCTTTTATAAAATTATATACACTTCCATTCAAAAGTTTGGGGTCGGTAAGATGTTTTTAAAAGAGTCTCTTCTGCTCACCAAAGCTGCATTTATTTGATCAAAAATACAGTAAAAATAGTGAAATATTTTTACAATGTAAATCAGCTGTTTTCTATGTGAATATATAGTAAAGTGTAATTTATATCCAGTGATCAAAGCTGAATTTTCAGCATCATTACTCCAGTCTTCAGTGTCACATGATCCTTCAGAAATCATTCTAATATGATGATTTTCTGCTCAAGAAACATTTGATTATTATCAATATTGAAAACTGCTCATATTTTTGTAAAAACCATCATACATTTTATTTTTCAGCATTATTTGATGAATAGAAAGTTCAAAAGAACAGCATTTATTTGAAATAGAATCTTTTGTAACATTATAAATGTCACTTTTGATCAGTTTAATGCGTCCTTGATGAATAAAAGTATACATTTCTGTGTATATCAGAATATTTTGCAATAAACATAGTAGTTTTATATTGTACTATCATTCATGATTTGCATACATCATTCATGGCATGATTTTTTTCTTTTAATAATGTTGTGATTCATCTCAGATGTGGTTCGTTTGGCTCTTTTCTGAAGAGTTTATTAAATCCCTGAGGAGTGAATGAACGTTAAAAATGTTTCCAGAACGAGAGAAGTGGGCGGTCGCTGTCGTGCTCTCTTCAGAAGCGTTGTGAGAGGTAGGCAGTTTGGAGAGGTGCATTATGGGAGGTGTTTGTTTGTTGTGTTTGAGTCTGGGCGAGCGCAGCAGTTCTGCCGTCAGTGCGCATCAGTCTCAGTGAACGTCAGGTGTGTTCGGCTCCACGACTGACAGCCAGACGACGCTCACGCTTACCTCACCGCCAAAGTAAAGAAACACATCCATTACACTGATTAACTGTGCTTTAAAGTGGAGGCACAAGCGTCACCCGTCTGTCTGTCTCCTTCCTGTCTGTTTCTTTTGCTTAGGCCAGAATCACAGATCTTATATAGATATATTAGTGCTGTCAAAATTAGCGCGTTAAAGGTGCAATATGTAATATTTTTGCAGTAAAATATCCCAAAACCACTAGGCCAGTGTTATATATTTTGTTCACTTGAGTACTTACAATATTTGTAAATCGTGAGAGAATTGCAATTTGACTCCGGGACGTGTGAGGAGTCGCCTGTCAATCGCGTCATACCCGCGTTACCCTCGGTTTCCGGTTTTATTTTGTAGAAACCATGGAAACACCAAAGACGCTTTAATATATTACACATTTTAATAGGCAAGGGAACAACTGTTTGATATATTTATAGACAGAAAGCGTATTATTGTTATATAGCTCAACACGTTTAGTCTTATTGTTTAAATGTAATTTTCTTGATTTTTTGCGAGTACCATGCTTTACCACGCCTCAGAGAATAACACTATTGTGTGAAGTAGCTAACATAGCATAATCAGATGCAGCTTTATTTTTAGTAACAGTAATACGGCATTTTCACCATCATACAGTATGTTTTAAAATTAATTGCATGCCATTTATCAACACAAGCCATCCAGCTTTTAATATGATATTGTAAAATCGATCTATCTTACTGCAGTGTGTATCAGTGTCTCACACCAGCCGCCGGGCGAACGCTCAGAGTAACGTTATAACATCATTTTCAACACTCTCAAATGTATCTAATGTGATGAACAGAGCTGCGTTACCTCATACTCATGACCGGAAAAGCGGTAGCAGCGCCGGCGATTGTGACATAACATAATATTAGTCCCGCTGCTGGTGAGGCGTGTGTTGCGCAATCGCTCCAGCTCCTCGTTCAGCTCCACAACACTCGCTCCTGCTCTGCTTCATACTGCAGTAACGTTAATAATCGATGAACATGATTTCTTCCCGAGTCCAATCCCTATTCTTTTGCACCGTCCGTTGAGGTGAAGACCACATGTCCCAAGATTCCGCACTCAAACTTGGTGTCATCAAGCTACGCCTTTGTTTTGAATAGGCCTCTAGCGACCTCTAGCAGACAGAATTCTTACATACTGCACCTTTAACGCATGTTATTAATTTTTTCAGCTTAATTGCGTTAAAAATGTTTAGCGCAGTTAACGCAGCATCTATTTTTTCCGTCATAATTTGGCTAGTGTTACATTATATGATCACGCTCTTATTCACACAAATGCGCTTGAACAAACAGAATTACACACAGAATTATGACAAAATGGCCGTCTTGTCGAGTATCCTGACAAGAGCAGTCTTAAATGAGTTAAATAACGCCTCAAATGAACTTAGAGTTCTCAAACATTATGTTTGGCAGCGGCAGCTCTTAAAGTGACAGCAGCCTAATAAACCAGTTGCTGTGATGATGTTTATCAAAGAACAAAGATAACAGAGAAAAGTGTTGCTTTAATAAGGAATTATCTGTATGTCATTTACAATATATGCAGAGAATACTGTAAAGTGTTTGACAGCTTTATTCAATTTCAAAGAAATGAAGGTTTTTGAGGAAAACATTCCAGGATTTTTCTCCATATAGTGGACTTCACTGGTGTTCAACGGGTTGAAGGTCCAAATGTCAGTTTCAGTGCAGCTTCAAAGAGCTCTACATGATCCCAGACGAGGAATAAGAGTCTTATCTAGAGAAACCATCGCTCATTTTCTAAAATAAAAATAAATATTATATACTTTTTAACCACAAATGCTCGTCTTGCACTGCTCTGTGATGCTCCACGCATGACGTAATCACGTTGGAAAGGTCACGCGTGACGTAGACGGAAGTACCGATCCAGTGTTTACAAATCAAACATGCAAAGACTAAGTAAATAAAAAGGTAAAACAACGATGTCGGACGATTTTGAAGTTGGAGGAGAAAATGAGATGGAGTTTTTCGCCCTACCGCAGTACTTCTGCCTACGTCACGCGTGACCTTTCCAACATGATTACGTCATGCGTGGAGCATCACAGAGCAGTGCAAGACGAGCATTTGTGGTTAAAAAGTATATACACTTTTATTTATTTTTTTAGAAAATGAGCGATGGTTTCTCTAGATAAGACTCTTATTCCTCGTCTGGGATCATGTAGAGCTCTTTGAAGCTGCACTGAAACTGACATTTGGACCTTCAACCCGTTGAACACCAGTGAAGTCCACTATATGGAGACAAATCCTGGAATGTTTTCCTTTTCGACTGAAGAAAGAAAGATAGGAACATCTTGGATGACACAAGCATTTTCAGTACACTTTCACAGTGAAGCTGTTTCTGTGTACATGAATGAAAATACACCGTGATTCCTCCATTAATCGGGCAGGCCTGCGCTATCTCCCCGCAGCAGATGGAAGTCAGAGCGACGCAGAGTTCAGAGTCAATGCAACGAGCGGTTGTTTGATCCGCCGGGTTTGTCATCCGCTCCCCACAAAAGGAAAAGCAATCTGATTATGCACCTGGATTAGGCTGTAATGTAATCGCCTATTGTCGTCCCGAGTCGCTCGGATACTTGTGTTAGTTATTTCGAGCGCTTGTTTGTTTTCTTGTCCACAGATGATTGCATATTTAACCACGGCACGTTATGCATCTTTTCTTCAGCGACGACGCTTCATTCTTCTCCGCAGAAGGATTAGTAATAAATAAATTGCCTGAAAATGGAGAATGATTGTAATTACAGGCCTGATAATCTGAGATTAGCGTCTGTAGATTTGTCTTTTTGCATTATGAGTTTGAGCTGTGCATTATTGCAATGACTGAAGAGACTCGAGTGGATGTTATTCCTAAATGTAATCAATAAAATGCACATAATTATTATTAAAATGATGATAGCATCTGAAATGGGGCTTGTTTTTGCACTTGAGTTTGTGTAGAAGCAAAGTAATCCTGTGCTAGAGAGAGCTATAAACACAGAGGCCAGTTGGACGGCGGCGGCAGCAGAAGTTGGTAAGTTATAAACTCTGTTTCAGGAAGTCCACGTCTGTGGCGGCTTCTGTTCTCCACAGATGAATCCTCAGCCTTTATGACTCGCCTCGAACCCTCGCAAAGCCCGGCCCGGTGGAGCCGGCAGAGCGGATCGTGCCAGCAGTCGCAAGCTCACGCAAAGCAAACATGCTGCAGACATTTGTCTTGGCGGGCGTTAAGAGTCGAGCTCCGGCTGGAGGAATCTGAAATACTGCGAGTGGTTTGGAGAATAGCAGAGCAGTTGGGTAATTCAGATGAATCATGTCATGTGACTGAGCTGAGACGCCTTTGAGTTACTCACATATGTTTCCGTTCTCTGTGCATTACTAATGCACTAAATCAAGTTTGGAAACGGGGGGAAAAAATCAGTAATTTGACTTATATATCACTGAAACAGACATCGCATTTGTTTAGTCAGGTGTTTGAGCGGGGTGATTTAACTAACAGTATTAATCCATATGTCTTAATATTTATGTATTTACTCTTTTTTTTTTTTTNNNNTTTAGTCGGAGAAACCTTCATTTTGACTCGAGAGCTGTTGTGTCCAAGTAGATTCGCAAATATTTCATGCAAGATGCAAAATATAATGGGATTAAAAATCATCACAAAATGTTTTACACAGTTTTTCACAAAATTTAGGGAAAAATATTTATAAGAATTATAATTTTTATTTATAATATAATATTTATAATGATATTTAATTATATATCATTTA
>RJVU01000515.1:0-11330 GCA_003731715.1 Anabarilius grahami | reverse complement strand
CACGAATCAGAACACACATCAGAACATGAATCATCAGAACACGAATCAGAACACGAATCAGAACACGAATCAGAACGCGAATCATCAGAACGCGAATCATCAGAACGCGAATCATCAGAACGCGAATCATCAGAACACGAATCAGAACACGAATCATCAGAACACGAATCAGAATGCGAATCAGAATGCAAATCATCAAAACACGAATCAGAAATAGAATCAGAACACGAATCAGAACACGAATCATCAGAACACAAATCATCAGAGCACGAATCAGAACGCGAATCAGAACACGAATCAGAACGCGAATCAGAACGCGAATCAGAACGCGAATCAGAACACGAATCATCAGAACACGAATCAGAACACACATCAGAACATGAATCATCAGAACTCAAATCATCAGAACATGCCGGTTCGTTACATACTCACCGATACACGCGTGTGTCATGCTGTCCTGCTGAAGGGAATCCCAGCATGCCACACACCACCCGACTGCTGCTCTGGTCCCAGCTTAAATTACACACCTGCCTCCATTTCCCAGCATGCCTCACCTCCACCACGCCCTCTGTTACCATGGCAGAGTTTCGTGTGGCGGCCAGAACGGGTCGGAGACGTACTTCCTCAAGCCGGACCGATGCAGCGGACTGAAAGAGAGAAAAATCAGATATTCCACTGAACATGCATGAACCCTGTGAAGCCTGACTGGAATGTTTAGATTGTGTGCGACAGGTTTATCAGTGAAGTTTTGATCATGATGATCAGGCCTTAGAAATGTGTGTATCAAATATAATACAGTAGCTGTATGAGGTTAAAACAGTTACATGATCAAACAAATCAGTTCTTCTGATTCCTGATTTCATGAGAATCCTGTAACAGACTGATCTGGAGCGCTGTGATGAACTGTCTGTGGTGACGGCTTTACATCTGCCTGTAATTGAGCTCACAGACGGGAAGAAATAAAAGAGCCAATCAGAATCCTCCAGAGAGGGCTGTCAATCATCAGACGTTTACGGCATGTTTACGCAGCCAGCAGTCTGCTTTCTTGAGCAGCAAATCATCATATTAGAAGGATTTCTGAAGGATCATGTGACACTGAAGACTGGAGTAATGATGCTGAAAATTCAGCTTTCATCACAGGAATACTATATGCTTTATTAAACTGTAATAATATTTCACCTTTTTACTGTATTTTTGATCAAATAAATGCAGCCTTGGTGAGCAGAAGAGACTCTTTCAGAAACATTAAAGAGTTCTGACCTGTTCATCCGTGTTGGTGAAGTCCAGATCCATCCTGTTGTTGTGCTCCGGCTCAGGACTGTAGACCGGCTCAGGTGCTGGTGGTCTCTCAGGGCGTCTGGTGGTCTGACTGGGCGTCACGTCCTGTGTCCTTCTGTACGTGGCCCTGCTGCGCAGGAAGTCCGGCAGCTGGTGACCCCTCGGCAGGCCGCTGGTGGTGGCGGTGCTTTCGTATCCGTTCCTGCGCAGCTGTATGCGGTGGCCATGGATCTGCGGCGAGGACGGGCCCTGGCTGCTGCGGTGGAGGGCGATCTCGTGTCCGCGTTGGCGGGGCAATCTGGCGGGTGGATAGGCGGCTGGAGGAGGGTTTGAGAGCAGGTTGGAGGTCTGAGGTGAAGAAGGTTGGTTTGAATCTTGGTAACGTGGGACGTGACCCTGGTTGGGTCGGTCTTTACTGCAAATGACACCTAGATCTTCAGCATGAGTGCAGTCGGTCACACCCCAACCGTTGGATCGACAGTCCGATAGTAAGCTCTCGGTGCCCGAACATGCGACGTTATCCAGCCAGATCGGACCTGAGCAGACGGAGTGAAATAGAGAACAGCACTGAGATTATAAGATATACAGAAGACAATCAATTCACTGATGAAGACCAGGAACATGAATTAAGTTCACCGGAACACTGATCTTACCGCGACCCTGGCCGAACTTTGCGCTGTGAGCCCAGGTGAGTCCACGAGAAAAGCCCAGTTCGCGACACACGACATTGGCCAGATTGATGTTGACCTCGTCGTCACACACGGTGCCCCACTCGCCGTTATAAAACACCTCCACGCGACCCTCGAACTTGCTCCTGCCGCCCACCAGACGCACCTGGACTCCCGGAGCGGCGAGCAAGAGCGGAGCGACAACACTCAGAAGCAGCAGCTGGAAGATCATCTCTGATCCCTGTGGATGAGTTGGCATTACGACCTTCTCAAGCATGAGCTAATGACTCCTGCCAGCAGCAATTAAAAACAAAGCACAGAGCAGAGAAGCTCAAATTAACCAGAGTTCAAGCAGAAGTGAAGAACGCAGGTCCACCGGGGATCTGATTTCACCACCAACACTGGAAAAATTATGTTCTTCCTCAGTGTTTCTGTTTTGTTTTCCAGCACAAACATCTAAACATCCTTAAATCAAGATATATTTACTTGAGAAGCATAATGACTTCAAATGAGTTTATGCTCATTAGTGAGGTCAGAAACAATTTCCTTGATGATTTTTCTGATCCCACTGATAGATATTTGTTCTTTTAAGCACAAACTCACTTCATTTTGATGAGTTTATCAGAAAACAAGACTTGATATCAAAAATCAGAGTAGCTTCTCAAGTAAATCTTGATTTAAGAATGTTCATATGTTTGTACTGGGATATAATACTGAGGAAGAGCGTGTGCCATATTTCAGTGGTCTGAGACGCGTCATCATCACATTTACAGCTGCGTGTGTGTTGTGTGTTATATCAGCTCTACACAACTGAAGCGACCAGAACACAACCACAGGCGTATAAACCACACACACATTCCACTGAAACACTTATAATTACCCCAGAATTCACTGCAGCGCTTCGACTCTAAAGGTCAGATTGAGACTTAAAGTGATAGAACCTTCTGTCTTCATTTACAAGTGATTTTTCATATAGTGAAAGTTCAATGTTGTTTGATTCTCAATGTACTTCAAATTATCTTAATTTGTGTTCAGAAAGAAGAAAGAAAGTCATACAGGTTCGGAACGAGTGAATGATGACAGAATGATTATTTCTGAGAGATTCTGATGCTCGAATAGACTATTATTTATCATGCCATAAATCCAATAAAAACTGAGAGATACAGAGAAAACTAACAGATAAATCAGCTGACAAACACACAGAATCAAATAAAGCACTTCATTTCTGTGAATCAGTAAAATCAATGTGATTATCAGAGGAGTGAGAGGCTTTACACTCACCTGTCGAACCGGCCCGTGTGAGCAGATGAGAGCAGGAGAAAGACTGAGTGTGTGAGACGGAGAGAGAGAGAGTTAAACCTCTGACCACCAGCTGCTTCTCTCTCTCTCACACTCACTTTCTCTCTCTCTCTTTCTCTTTTTTTCTTCTGGTTTATGTAAAGTGTTTTTTTTTTTCAGTGAATCGTTTCATAAAGTGCACTTTTAAAGTGACACTCACTCTAAATCTTACCTCAACTCAACATGCAGTGATATTTCAGAATTAATTTTTACACATTTTTCACTGCAAAGGTGCACTCTTCACATCGTAGTAGAAGAAAACACACGCTAAAAACACATTGGCAACACAGTAGCAATACAAAACTGCATCACAACTAACAGGGAATGTTGTGTCAAGGTTCTTTGAAAGTTATGAACAAATGTTCCTCCAGTAACGTTAATACAACGTTATCTGGTCTTTAATAATGTTCTCAAAATGTTAGAACAAAAACATTATTTATACATTGTTCATGGAACATTTTCCTGAAACATTTTAGTTGGACGTTCATCTAACATTTTTTAAATGTTACTACTTGTTTCAGAACGTTCAGAGAACATTCAAAAGTAACGTTCCCATAATGTTTGAAGAATGAATGTTCCAAAATGTTTTGAACATTCAGAAATAACATTTTAATAACTTAATGGGAACATTCGCAAAACGTTCTTAGAACATTTTTTTTTTTTGCTCCCTGGAAACCCCTCAGAACATGATCTATGTTTGAGTTGATGGTGTTTCATCAGCTCAGTGTGTTTGTGCTGTGATTGAACACTGGGAGCTCTGGCGCGCGTCCACACCCAAAATGAGTGTGTGAGACAGAAATGGACACTCTTTCTCTCCAGCAAAGAGCAGATGCTCACGGATCACGTTCTGCTTGTTTCCATCTCAAACCCTTTCATAACGGCACGTGTGATAGTCAGAGAAACAAAAGCAGACTGACATCACACTTCAAACTCAATGACTCATTTATAAGAGCCAAGAAAAGTCACCGCAGACGAGGGGTCTTAAAAGTGATGCAGACTATTAATGGAGCCACAGACGCAATAACCAGCCTTTCTTCTTTAAGTCATTTGTATAAGTAGCACTTAAAATGAATGATTGTTCCATTTGAGGTCTTGAGCAGTGGTTATGTTAGTTGTGGCGTCCTCTACTGGTGAGTGCAGATCTTCAGTCATAGATTCATTATTTAACACTGTTGTGTGTTTTTTTACTGCGACTCGTTTACAGTGACGCTTTACCGCAGTATAAACGAGGCTCTTTGAAGATGTGTGTTTACTGTAAACGCCACCCAACGCGAGTGTGAAGGCATGAGGAGAACCCAATGAAGGACTCCTGCGGCTCCTCAAATCCTTGCAATATTTGAAGCTGTTGCATATAAAATGCATAAAGCAGTTCAGCAGCACAATTAGATAAAAATTATGAATGTGAAGTCTCAGATATATGAGGAGTCTCAGCCAACAAATATGAAATGTTTTGGACTGTTGAAATCTGCTCCAGAAAAATGTTATGGCTGTCCTTCATTCCTGAAAAACAGAAAAAGAATCAAAAATACAACAAAACATGTAAAATAAAAGACAATATTGCCTTGATTTTATCCATGAGGATGTGAAAAGTGTCTAAACATAAGAGGGATTGATGACATCATTCGAGAACTGAATTCAGGTACATTCTGGTAATTTCACCTGCATTTGCTTCATTTATTGTAATTGTCTCAAACTGTTCTCAAATTTTCAAATCACATGTATTTGTTCTACAGCATCCGTTTGGATTTGACTCGTTTTGAATGTTTGAATCAGAGATTCTGTTAACTGAGAGTTTAAAGATGAGCTCAGCTCCACTGCATCTGCAATCAGGACAGAATTACAGAGATCAACAGAGTATCGGCGTCTCTATAATGACAGCATTATTCTAAACTGACACGCAAGACGCAACACAACGACACATGAGCGACTGCTTTCACAGAGTTCGGTCACTTACATTTTAGTACCACTGAATCATGAGCCATAAACTTCTTAACTGAGATCTGAACTGTTCCTGTTGTAGAATGAAAGTTATGAGCAGAACTGACCTTATTTTCACAGTAACTTTTGTATATTGATTACAGTATATTAGAATAGATGAGAAGAATCAGTCCAATACATAGAAACCACATTCAATCCAATTCATGTCTTTATTTGTGATTGAATGAAACTGGTCTGGCTTAGAAACATACACAACAGTTTTCAGTGAAAACACATGAAAATGATACAGTACATGATTACAGAAATAAAATCATAATCTCAGGTTTATTTCTGCTGGAGAATCAGAGGGTCAGTGTTCATGAATGTTTCAACACGTGCCGCTGGTTCTGGGTGATTACTAGCTGGTTTCGTTCAGGTCTGCTAGAATCAGAATCAGAAAGAGCTTGTTCGCACACACAAGGAATTTTTCTTGGTACTGAAGCTTCCAGTTCACATATACAAATACAACAACAAGAAATATAGTAATACATTTCAGAATAAAATATAAAAGTATTGGTCTGATAAGAGCACACCTCTCCTGCTCTGAGGAATCATTCCTGTCTGGAGCACAAACACTGCTTCTACAGTCTTAAATTGACTGAGCAGCCTGGCTCCTGAATCCTGAACACGACTAAAAGGTTCTGGTCCTCAGGAAAATCTGCATCAAACATGTACAAGAGTTTAATCTGCGGACTCAAACTATAGAAGCAAAGAGAACGAGCCTCCCGGTCCAGGAACACGCCGAGTTTCCTGATGGACTCTGTTGGAATTGATACAGCTTTCTGGTTGTGTTGAGCCACACATACATTATCTGAGCAACATAAACTCCACGACATCTCATTGCGTCCCAGACGCACTCGATCACTCGCTCCCTTCCTCTCCATTCCCTCACAGGCCACGCCCACGTTTATGTCTCGCCCAATCACATCCACCTCAAAGAAGCAGCGTTCTGACAGCGGCGGGCAGCACAGGACCTGGTTGCACATGTCAAATCTCTCGTCATTATCAGGAAGCTGTTGTTTCTCCTTCCGATGAGTGGCCACAGTGTTGTTCTCGTTCAGATAGAGGTATTCGTTAGCCGTCTGAGGGTCAAAGGTGAGCGTGACGGCATCTAAAAACAAATTTATCAGATTAGCATCAATAGTTCTAAAGCTGTTTTTGTCAGCATATGCATGTGTGTAGAGGACATAATCTACTTCTGGGAAGTAACATGCTTTTAATAATCATTTGAGATGGAATATAGCATTTTGATAAATATTTCATAATTATACTGGCAGGTTTTTAAGAGCTCATGTTAATTTAGAGAAGCACAGGAAATATCTGCATATCTATAAACCTTTTAAAATGAACCAGAAGATCCATGAGCATGTTTAAACTCACATTTGTAGAGTCCTGGTTGGGGACCACAGACTCCTCCAGTGGGAATTCTAGTAAGAGAAGAATGTTAAGAGTAGAATCACACCTTGTACACTTATTTAAGCACATTTTTAAACATGAATATTATACTGATACTGGATGAAAAAATAAAATAACCTTATAAAACTCATACACTAAACAAGTACAGTGCATAGTTTAAGTGCATTTGGGACACAAATCATGCTACAGTACCTCAGTGAGCACAGGTACTCATCAAGAATTTCCTGTCCAATGTTTCCAAGATCATTATACTGCAGATCCAGCTCTCTCAGACATGAAGGATTGGCTTTCAAAGATGACAGCAACTGATAAACTCCTTCTTTAATTTGACAGCCTGAAAGTCTATAAAGCAAAAACAGTTTTTTGTTCAGATCAGCATATTCTCCTTTGATCTATGTGTTTGGACTCTGTTGTTTGCGATTTGCAGGGCTCGATAGTTAGAACTAGTGGGAAAGTCTATCAATTGCACAATTTAAACATACAGGCAATTTTAAACCATTCAAGTGCAAGACACAAAAGAGAATTGTCAATCGAAAAACGAATTGAGTTCTTTCACATCTTCTTGCGCTTGAACGAACAAATACCAATATCAAATAACAAATATCTTAGCGAGCGTCCTCGAAAACAGTAGGTTATGTCTTAAGTGAATACAAACAGTCGAGAAAGAAAATGCTTGTGTCAATATATAAGATCCATGCATGAGGTTTTAAAGGCCACATTTACATTGCAGGTCTTGATGCCAAGTTCAGATTTGTTGACTATATATGATATCTGCATTTACATTATACACTTGGCAAAACAACCAAAGGTAGATGTACTGACCCAGAAAAGCTTAGGCCAAAAAGGAAATAAAAACGCCATGATTTGCAAAGGACACAGATGAAATGATAATACAAGCTTTTGTTTTCTGTACCATCTTTAATGGTCAGCAAACATTGGGTTGAGGCTTTGTCCTCCATTGCATCATTAAAAAGAGTCACGTGATCTCGGTTGCTGTCCACCTGAGTGACGTCTTTTGCTACAGTTGCTTTTCCAATTATGTACGACTCGGATTTGATCTGTTCATTGTTTATTTGTTCATCATTTATTACTGACTTTTTACTTGTCTTTAATAATGTTTGAACTTTATATTAGTTAGGCTAAGATTTTGCTGAGGTATTGAAATTGGAATCAAGAATTGTGAAATATCACTGGTGTTTAAACTTTTGGTGTCATAACCTCATTTATTAGAACACAAGGTTACATGGGTCAGAAACAATGACTATTTTATTTTATTAATTTGTTTTTTTGTGGTGGGGCCTAACTGGGCCAGTAGAACAAATCCTTATTTGACTTACTTCAGAACTTCAAGATGACAGTTTGTGCTCTGCAGTCCAGCTGAGAGAATCTTCACTCCTGAATCACCTAGAGGATTGTCACTGAGATCACTCTCAGATTCATATTTTCTCCTGAAAGCACATCCCTGATCAGCTCCATGTCCTGACTCTGGAGCTGATTGTGGCTAAGGTTCAGGATCTGAATCTAGGAGTTGGGATCACAGAGCGCAGTGGAAAGCTGCTTCAGCGCGGACCCTCCCAGAGCATTGTGGCTCAGATCAAGGTCAGTCAGGTGAGAGTTTGGTGACCTCAGGTATCCCGCCAGGCTCTTACAGTGCTGCTCTGTAATTCCGCATCCTTTGAGCCTGTCAGTATTGCATTCAAACTTACATTCAGCTTTGACCAAGAACATTATATGATACATTGTAAAGACATTTATAACATTTTAATACTTACAATGCCTTTCTGAAGCACATGATGGCTGGGGAGAATCTCTCAAACCCTTCTAAAGTGATGTTGTATTTCCTGAGGTCAATCTCAGCATGTTTTGTATCTGACATTACAAACCGGAAAGCCAGATGTGTGCACTGGAACAGTGTGAGGGGCTCTTTGGACCGTGATCGTTCAAGTTCTTGCATGTCCTGCAAAAATGACGTGTCCTTGAGCTCAACGAGACAGCGAACAAGACTGATGCATCTCTCAGGGGACAGATCTTTCCTCTTCAAAGACTTAATGTACGTGGTCACCTTTTTGTGAATGTCTGAACTACTGACCCGTAATGGAGGCAGGAGTCCTTCAAGAATACGTCTGCTGGAATCGCATGAAATCCCAAAGAGAAAACAGATAAAAAGATCCAAGTGCCCATTTTTACTCTGCAAGGCCACATCAATCACATCTTTGAGAAAATCAGACAAATTAGACTTCTGCCTCTTTTTAGCTTTTATTAAATTGAGGGAGTCTTGATTTCCTGATAGAAATGTGTAAAACGCAAACAAGGCTGCAAAGAATTCCTGGACACTGAGATGGACGAAGCTAAAACGCTTTGTCCTGCAATATCCATATTCATACTCTGTGACACAGGTAATGACACCAGGATATTGTTGAGCTACATCAACAGTGATATTATAGCTCATCAAGTCTTCTTCTGTGAAGATGACATTCTGTTCCTTCAGCTGCCAGTATGCCAGCTCTGCCAGTTTCATAATCAGTTCTTTGTGCTGCTTGAGAGCATCTTGTTGTGGCAGTTCTTTTCCTTGATATTTCTTGTGGCTCAACCCGGTCTGAATGAGCAGATAGTGGATGTACATTTCCGTCAGATTTGAGGGCATGTTCCTATCTTTAATTTGTCTTGCAATTATGTCTCTAAGAACAACCACTGAAATCCAACAAAACAGAGGTATGTGGCACAATATCCACAGGCTCTTCTGAGACTTTAGGTGACAGATGATGTCTTTGGTTAGCTTTAGATCCTCAAGTTGCCCAGTGAAGTACTCCTCCTTTTGATCATCTGTGAATCCTCTGATCTGTGTGATGTATCCATTTGAGAAGATATCACTCGGAAGCTGTCCAGCTGCGACAGGCCGGCTGGTGATCCACAGATGAGCGTATGGAAGCAGTTTTCCTCGTAGAAGGTTTACTAGAAGGACATCCACTGTGGCTTTCTCAGTTACATCTGACAAAGGGCAGCTTTGAAAGTTCAAATCCTTTTTATATTCATCCAGACCATCTAAGATGAACAGAACTTTCCTATCACAGATCCATTTAGAGATCAGTCTCGCGTCGCTAAGCTCAGAGTAAAAGACACAAATCAAGTCAAAAAGACTCTTTTCTCCCTCAAGCAAGTTCAGCTCTCGGAACGGGAGCAGAAACACAAGCTCTAGATCTTGATTGGCTTCTCCTCTCGCCCAGTCGAGGACAAACTTCTTCACAGTGATCGTTTTCCCAATTCCAGCAATTCCTTTAGTTAAAACAGTCTTCATGGTTTTATTTTCATCTGTGGACGGCTGAAGGATTTCATTGTAGTTTATGACTGTCTGCGCTGCTGTGTTTAAGTCATGCGTCATCTCCATCTGCCAGATCTCATGTTCTCTATTGATGGGGTCAGACTCGTCATTGATTATAAACAGTTTAGTGTAGATCTTGTTTAGAGAGACAGACCGTGGTGCACTTCCCTCCAAAATCCTCTCAGAGTCACTCAGCATTCTTGATTTCATCTTATTCTTTACATTCTGAAGAATTTCTAAAAATCAGGACAAAGTTGGGAAGTCGTATTATTACCAGGAGCATCACACTTATGAATGGACAGTGTTCTACAACAAGAGATCTTACCATCTGTGTTTATTGAGGTAGAGTGAGACACCTGAGGCTGAAAAACAAACAAACAAATACACATTCATAAATATATATATATATTGATATACACGAACCATTTCTTAAATGAGCAACCATTTCTTAAGTTATTAGACACTCACCGCATTCATGTTACAATCAGCCATTTGGTTTCCTACCACGATTGGAGCAAATATTGATCCACCATCCTTCTGGTCAATTGTGATTGTTAAGTTAGGCTGATTTGGGTTTTGAATCGATGGTTGCCCGAGTGATGTAGAATTATTACTATTATTATTATTATGCTGTTGTTGTGGAAGGTTGTTATGCTGTTGAAATTTCATGTTTTCGGAATGTGTCTGAACACTGCCACCATCTGTTTCAAAAATAAACAATTAAATACATAACCAAAATATTGTAAATATTATATTAAAGCTTACTGAAGATTGAGAAACATATTGTCTAATAACCAAGTAAAGTATAAATCTTTTCCTACTTTTGATATGCATCTTTTTTCTGATTTTTCTCACTATGGACTTGACCATTTTTAATGCTTTTTTCTCTCCATATTTATCCTGTAGCTCCTTTAGATTGGAAGACAACCTCCCTGTTGATGTTGTTCTTCTCCTGATGTATTAAGCAAAGACAAACAGTTATAAGAATAAAGTTTATGCATAATAGCAAAAATTATATCCAAAATATAGGTTGGTCCTGAGCTGGTATTTTTAGGGTTAGATACACTCGCAGACACATTCATATACCTGTTTTCATTTATCATACACAAGTTCAAATATTTACTTTTTTAAAGACCAGATACCCTAATAAATAGGGCAACAAAAGTTTAGACTGTTTTTCCTCAGTAAAACATGGCATATGTAAGAAGGTTAGATACACTCACAGACATACATATACCTGTTCACCTGTTTTCTACGGTGACCGGGAGGGGACATGTTCGGTTCACTTAGTTTTGTCGTGCCCACGACATATAAACTCGTGGGAACGTGATAAT
>RJVU01000413.1:122504-136446 GCA_003731715.1 Anabarilius grahami | reverse complement strand
CTGAACTGATCAGAACACTAGCTGACTACATAGTCAACACTGCAGCGCGCGCTATATATCTGCTCATCAGTGCTTCAGCTGAACTGATCAGAACACTAGCTGACTACATAGTCAACACTGCAGTGCACACTATCTATCTGCTCATCAGTGCTTCAGCTGAACTGATCAGAACACTAGCTGACTACATAGTCAACACTGCAGCGCGCACTATCTATCTGCTCATCAGTGCTTCAGCTGAACTGATCAGAACACTAGCTGACTACATAGTCAACACTGCAGTGCACACTATCTATCTGCTCATCAGTGCTTCAGCTGAACTGATGAGAACACTAGCTGACTACATAGTCAACACTGCAAGGCACACTATATATCTGCTCATCATTTAACTAATGCCTGTGTGTGATTTCAGTTTCTAATGATCAAAGAGCTTAGAACCCAAGAGGCGACACTAACACTTTTTGGGTAACAGCCACTAGATGGTGCTCCGGTAGCGTGGCCGCCATTATGGGGTGAAAATACTAACTGGACCATAGAATCTTTCACATCTTACGCACCCAAAATTGGTGAATTTCACTGCCAAATCAGAAGCGCAATAGAACAGTTCTACTGTACGGATTGAGTCAACGGAATGAAGATCCATCTGCAGCTTTTATTAAAGTAAAGTTCATAAACAAAATAACAGCAAGGATGAGCCAGTGGCAGAAACAGTGACATGCAGAGATCAGGGCAGGCAGCAAATATACACAATCCAGGAACAGGCAAGGGTCAAGGCAGGCAGCAGAGAATCAGAAACAAATAACAGTCCAAGGTCAAACACAAGATACAGAATCCAGGGGAAATGCTCAAAAATGTCAGACAGGGCTAAACAAGACTTTGCATAGAGGGTATGCCCTGATGTCACCTTCCACCTTTATGACTGCGGTCATGCCCACTGAGTGGCACAATGACTGAGCGGCAGCATTGGTTTTTAGCATGAATGCCACGAAAAACACACAAAACACATCCAAAACAGGAAAGAGCTTTGTGACTGACTGTACAAATAGCTTTGACACAAAATCTGAGGTATATTTTTACAGACTGCTGAAAGCTACAGAAAAAAGAAGCAAATGGATCTCTGCAATTCACAGAAACAGCTGAACTCCAGGCAGAGAAACATGGATTTGCAGTTATCATTTTGTGTCAAATTGTTGGATTTTGAGGTAAAATCATACCGTACATATTGTATTGTTATATATTGTGTTGACAACTCATCAATTAAATATTTTCCATCTTATATTCTGCATAATTGGGTGGGTTTTGGCTGACCAAAAACTATATGTTTTAGGGCTGGACAATTTGACGATTTATATATAACATTGATATAAGTGATTACGCGGATTTAAACCTGCCTATATTGTATTTCAGTCAGGACTACTTAAGTCAAAAATTACAAGAGACAAAATTTAGTCAATTTTTTATTGGCATATTTTGGTAAAGTTACATTTGGCGGCATGGCTATATATTCCATGCCGTTCTAAATTCCCTGTCCTTTTCATGAGCTCCATGAAAGCCAAGACCGGGAACAGCAGCAGCTTCTGGGGACAACCTCCCATTTTTTAACTGGGAGAGCAGCACAAAATCCCCCTCTTGAGAACAGAGCATGCATCAATGACAACAGAATGACACTGATTAAGTTAAACAAGTTTAAGGAGGAGGTGGGTTGCAAGCAGCGTGCAGTGGAAGCAGCCAAGCAAGCAAAGAGACGGAAGCTGCGTTTAAGTAATGCGCCTTATTTTAGAGTTGCCAATGGAGTCTATAGAAATCGGATCAGCTGATATGGGTGGGGTTAGAATTTGCGAATCAGCTGATAGCGGAGCTTGACTACGAGGCCTGCCTGAACTAACGCAGAATGCTTGATTTATATAAAATATTCACAGGCAGATTAGCTTTATGTATTTCCCCGGCGTCAAATCAGGCACATATAAATGTCAGGAAACACGACTCCTGGCTGCATGTCAATATACATGGATTAGGTTTATTTGACATGTTATTAGGAACACTTTCGAGCCCAACCTTTAGTGTAATTGTTTGTTTTAATCGCGTTTTCGCAGTTTCCTCTATTAAATCCAGTCATGCAGCAGGTTCCGACAGGAAAGTGACGTCGATGCATGCCCTCTATAATGGGTAGCAGGTGCAGGGTGATCAGTCCAAGGTATGATCGTAGATGGGAAATGGAGTCCAAATGATGTGTGCAGTCCAGGATGGAGTGCCCTCTGGTGGCAATGACGGGCTCTCTCTGGGGATCATGACATCTGCAGACAGTAGTTGAGAGGAATTCTAGTAAGTAGGCTGTCAAGGCTATTTTATTCAAAAACATCGGATGAAGTGATTATTTTCTCTTTAAAGGCAGGAACACACCAAGCCGATGCCAACAAACTAATGGCGACGAAAGCAGACTGCGGGGTTGGCTCGCGTTGGCAGCGTCTGGATCCAAATTTGGCCTGACACACCAAACCAACGCTAGAAACCTGACCAGAGGTTGTATATAATAGGGAGATAAGAGGGTCTGTATCTCTTACCATTGGAGAAAGTGTAACGGCTAACTTAATCACGTGCGGCACCTCTCAGCCTATCGTGGAATGGCAGTGACATCAGTTGTGACATTCACTTGTCTGGCTTCTCTTAAAAAAAATAATTTTTTATCAAGCTAAAATCTACATATAGTTCCCAACGAAAGTATTGTTTAGTGTAAAACATGCTGAAGATTAGCAAACAGGTTGTCCATTAATTAAATGATTAGCTATTTCCCCACAAAAGCTGTTTAATCAGCATAGTGAAGCCTCTCATCCATTGAAATCCATTCAAAAATGGTCTCTGATCTCCTTCCCTGCATACCGCGGGGGGCGGAGCGTTAGCATTTGCTGTTATGTTTTTTTGGCTAACGGTTGCAGGCTTGACTTCCGGTGGCTTTGACCTGACAGCCAAATAGCACATCCGTTCCCCGCCTGCGTGAGATGAAATGCCTTTCTGAACAAGCAGGTGGCAGTAGCTGAACAGCCAATCAGAATGACAGAATGATCAGATGTCCCGACAGGTTTTCTTCTGTGTTACAATATATATTTAAGGGAAAACACTCCCTGATCATAATGAAGTTCAAACTGTAGAACTGAAACAGAATCTGATGTGATTTCGAGAGTTGTGTGTGTGTGTGGGTGTGTTTTCTCTTCAGAAAACTGTAGTTGTGGTTTCTTACATCTCACCAGCAGAAATTCTTCATCCTGTTCAGTCACTGAATGAGTGTATATTTATATTTATTACATTATGTTTATATTTATATTTATATTTTAGTATTACTCAGTTCTGGTTCTAATAAGCAGCATAAGTTGTTGCACAGGGGCAGCAGAGGGACATCTCACATTCACAGTAATGCTTGGCAATACACTTTAATAAAGTTTGCTTGTGTCAATCGATTTGATCATGTTTGAAAATAAAGAGGAGACACTAATAATAAACATGAACAGTGTTATTGTGGACATTTTAAAATACCTAATCAAATTTTAGATATCCCTCGACCAGTTAAAAGTTTGATCTGAACAAAAGCAGCAGACGAAAAAATGAATAGAAGTGCAGATTCACTCTCTGACAGACAGGTGGCGCTCATGAAACAGAAATACAGCTGCACATTTTCATCTTCACTTTCATTAAAGGGTTAGTTCACCCAAAAATTAAAATTCTGTCATTAATTAGTCACCCTCATGCCGTTCCACACCCGTCATCTTCAGAACGCGAATTAAGATATTTTTGATGAAATCCGATGGCTCCGTGAGGCCTGACACATGACCTGAATCATGATTCGACACAAAAGATTCATAATGCTGAGAACATTTACTGTTTCTTTAGCAACTGGATTCTTTTACTTAGAAGGCGGGACTTATTCTGCCATATTGCCTGTTTAACTTTCTCCAGACCTCTGTGTTTTCCAGAGTGTAGGCTATATAATAAGTGTTGTTAAATATTTGCATAATAAAGTATAACTCTACTTCTGTGTTCCAAGGTTAATGCACAGTATCAAGATCTTCTCATCTGAGTCTGTCTCTGCTCGTCAATGTCAACAAGTTTGAGATGACCAATCAAATCAAAGTAGGCGGGGCTTTAGTTTAAGTGAAGGCGAATTCCAGCGCAACTCGACGCTTCAGTTAACCATCATAAAGTGCGAGATAAGATGTAAGTATCTAAACATTTCATATTTAACAGATGTTTTAAGATAGAAATGTTAAACAATCGACAAAGATAATCAGGGATGCAAACTAATAAACTTTTGTCTAATTTCCCCATTTTAAAAAAAATAGGCTTAATTTACATGATTCATGTCTAATGTAGGGCTAATAATGAGTACATGACAATTTGAGGGGACAACAAACATTATCGAAGCCATTTTCATCATGAACGTACATATTGTGAATTAATTTAATAAACAGTTACCTTTCTTAATGTTACCTATGTTAATGAAATAGTACACGTGTAATCTTAAGTGAGGACAAATATTTATAATAATGATAATTTAACTTTTATTTTTCTAGTGACTACTGAAATTGATTAAATGAAATTTGGTATGTGTAGAAGAGAGTCTTATTGTCGAAATTAAGTGAAGTGTTTATGGTATATATAGTTTTTAACGACAAATGAAGCTAATTAAATAATATGTGTCATTTTATTTACTGATTTATTTATTGTCAACTCTACATTTTAGTGGTTAGTGTTATCGATGAATTGAAAATTGTGTATTTTTAGTGGGGAGTCTTATTGATGAAATTAATTGATTACCTGTTGTCGTTATTGGTGAACTGAAGTGCTCATGATAATTTTAGAGGGTATGGTTATGAAATTTGTGTATGTTAGATTTTTTAGAGAAATTGTTTATCTAGTGACCTGCCCAAGGACTACAGATGGAAATTAGCTAATAGCTAATTCTGGTGCAGAGCATCTTCTCTCTACTTGAGATTAATGTTTTTCTGTGCATTGTCCTTGATAAATAAATAAAATAAAAAAATAAAAATAAATAAAATCTTGCCTGATAGAATTCAGTAAATTAACTTATGAAAATGATTCATAAAACATAAATATCAGTTGACCGTATGTTTCCTTTCTTCACTGACAGATAAAAATGAAAAGACAAAAGTTCAGCTTTAGATAAGGAGAAAGAGTGATGGAATGGAAATATGAATGATGGAAACATGATTATAAACCTGCAGATAAGACTGTAGCGTAATAAGCTCCAGCAGCTGCACATGAACGTCTCTCATTTATTAAAACATCAGTAACAGATGAACTGAAGCGGTTCAGATCAACAAGAGCTCAATACTGAATACTGCAGTTCCTTTACGTGTCTTTGGTGCGTGTTGAACATTATATATCATTCGAACCGCACCAGAGTTCATTTTCAGCAGACCAGGGTTCAGATGGCAGCGTTCACACTTATTCAAATGAACCGCATTAACAGAGCAATCGCACCAGAGTTAGTTTAAATCAAATCAAACATGCCAAGTGTGAACACAGACTTAATTACTTTACACTTGCAGTCTTTCAGCTCAGATCTTTCACCTTCATGTTGTTTTCATGTGACCTTCTGTTGCCAACTGACGCTGGTAGGTCATGTGACAGTAACAATATGGTGGATGAAGTACGTCCAAATTCATTCAGACTACATGTATTTGTCCTATATAGAACATCTTGTTCAACGGTCGTGAAGTACATTTAAAACAAACACATAAAAATAAACAAATAAACAAATAAATAAATAACAGTGTGCCACAAAAGAGGTTTAAAAAACATATGAGGGTGAGATATTTTCATTTTTGGGGGAACTATCCCTTTAATCGTGGCCAATATCAGGAAATGAGACATTAGTATTTTGGTCTAATGTTTGAACCCTCTTATAATAAATGTCATTATTTCAGTGCACTGATTCTTCATCTGTTGCAAATATAAATTCACTAAATAAACAATTTAAACTCTTTACTTTTCTATCCGTGAGCATATCAAAGTTCATATATCATTTAACTGTGATTCAGGTTATAGCCTGTGATAAAGTTGGTTCAGGGTTAATGTTTAAACACTTTCTGACGTTTAAGACGCTCGTCCAGAAGTCAAAGTGTCTTGATCTGTAATTATACAGAAGACTGCTGTGGATCTCATGCTTCTCGTAAGTCAGCTTTAAACTCATTTAATGTTTTAATAACACGTGTATCAGGAAAATAAGTGTAATAATATGGTTTAATATTTAATATATCAGAAATAGTATATATTAGAATGATATGAAGGTCTTTTGAAAGGTTGAACTGTGCTTTTAGGACAAATGTGTTTTTTCCATATAAATATATGATGTAATTTTTTGTATTTATTGCAATTAGATCTTTTGATAAAACAATGATTTGACAAATACATGCTAATATTTCATAATCATTGTCCATAAACAGCAAAGTGTCTGTAAGATAAACTGTTTCTTGTTTTCCTGGACAGTAAATGTTCAGAGTTCAACAGAGGGAATTTTAACATTGACAGTGTATTTCTATATACAGAATTAAACTTTCAAAAATGATTTGACTCGATACAAAGTGTGACAACTTGCCCCAGTGTCAGAATACATCAGCTGACACTCGACTGTCTGCGTGTGTTAAACATGATTTATCTGAAAGGGTTCTGAATTTAGACCATTTTTGGCAGCAATACAAATAATAGTTTTTTCCCCAAGCAGAGAGAATAAAGGTTAATGGACTGGAGATGATGTGTGACGGACCGAATCTGAAGATTCAGAAACAACTGAACAACAAAAACCAGGAGAACAAAGAGAAAAACTCACAATCTGAAGAATTACAGAAGAAAAGATCCATGATGTTTCATCAACAGGACAGTGTGGAGCCAAAAAGACCAAACTGTGAGTATTTTACCATCACAGAGATTGAGTTCATCTGGAACTGTTTATAAAGATTTATTAAATGTCATGATCTATAATCTTTATTTTCTGCAGTTTCTCATGATGAAGCTGTAGAGAGTCATTCACTGAGAGACACTGACAGATGAAATATAATCCACTGACAGAAACTACTGACGTGTGCAGCTGGAACTGATGGAAAATCAACTTTAATGAAGCAATAATCATAATAATAATAAAGGACACAAACGGGACAGAGATGTTGGATGAGACTACATCATCCCAGAGACTCTGTACAGGACGAGTGGAGAGAAGGAGGGATGAACGGACCTTCAAAAGTGTGTTTTTCACAGACATTTGACCTGTAAGAACATTTCATTTGTGTGATTTATGTGAATGTGAGTGATCTATACTGACAAATACAGTCACTTCTGAACCTTTATGCATCTGATCTAAGAAAGAAAAGAAAATCACACTGAAAAACAAGATCAAACTGAAAGTGAAGTGGATTTTATTTCAAGAGCAGTAAACTACGCCATCTGGAGGAAAATATGAGCGTGTCAAAGTGTCATAATCATCAGTAATACTGTAATTATGAATGTTGATATCAGTGAACACAGATCTGGATTCAGTTCAGATGTTTGGATCAGAGAACTGAACTGGATTCAGCGTGGAATCTGAATCTGTCCATCAAATCATATTCAATATTCTAAATCATTTTAAAAGTTATCTGTTTATTTATTATTTTTCACTGCAGAAACCATTGAGTGTGTGAAAGATCATGTGTGAATCAAAGTCTGTTTCTACTGTATATCTGGAACACATGAATCAGTGAAATAAAGAAATGTAATAAATAGTCTACAATATTTTAAAGCATAATATTTGGTTATTGTGTGTGAGTTATTCTGATGTTTGAAGTGTTTGTGACGCTGAATCTGGAGCAGAGATCACATCAACATCTCAGAAATAATCCAGATCTACATGAAGGACTTCAAACCTGCACTGTTTTGACCTTTGACCCCTGTAAAACAGTGAAGTGTCGCCCTCTACAAGTGAATCTCACAGCAGGTGAATCTCGCACTATATGATCTCATATTCACAAACTCGTCAGTCTTGGTCATTAGACAGAGGCGATTGACTAATATTCTAATTTTCTAGAGGCTGAACCCACTTTGCTCTTTCTAGAATACATTATTTAGTCCCCATAGATCTGAACACACTGAATTAAATTATTAAATGAATCAAATTATTAAATTATTAAGGTCAAAACTAGAACAGCCTCACAGGGACACGCACAGATATTCAGGAGGGCAGGGGCTCAAGTGGAAAAAAGACCATTCTAACATAAACATTAAATATATTAACAACTCTGATTTCATTAACAATTTATTTTAATTCCCTCAGACTCATGCAGTTGTTTTATACTCCACAGATTTCTACAGAATAATGAGTTCACAGAGAGATGATGGTCTTCTTTAGTGTTCACCAGGTTTATCACAAGAGCAGGAAACAGCGAAGGAAACTCTGCCACAGTGTGCATGTTTTCTACACTGAACTATCTAGTGGACAATTTGAGATTTTGCACGTCTTTTTACTCTAATGTAAAGAAAACACATTTAGATGGTGTTTGTTTTAAGCCTACTACACCCGTCTCTTTGCATCTGTCGAAATTTCCTTAAATTAACCAAAACAATCTACTTTATATTTAACCGCATCAAGAGTCAATTCCCTGAAATGTATTATAACAAATGCCTGCAGAGGGCACCAAAAGCATGGTGATTATTGTTGTTACACCACATGATCAAATCCTTGTTTCTGGCCAAACATTATTTAAGTGAGCAATAAGGTTCGAGAGGCTGTGCTGTATCATGAATCAGTCACGGCTGAAGGGTGTTGTTAGGCACGATGAGAAGTGGAGTAACCCCTTCAGTGTGACTTATTCACGATACAGCACTAGCCTCGAGTACCTTATTGCTTTTATAAAACGGTTACCACACAATACAAATATTAAAGCCAAAAATATGTATCAATGCAACTTTCATGAAGTAAACTTTTTCTAAAAGCCTTCCTTCCGCCGGGAAAAATAGTCCCTGACCATGAACAGCAACAGAAGTCACATTATTACGCCATTAGATGGCGGCAACGACTGTCTTTATGAATGTGTCAGTCAGTAGCGAAGACTTTTACATTGAAAAGACTGAATTGTTTAGAAAATGAAACAAGACACAACTGACAAACATAATAAAACATAAAATAACATCCAGGCCTGGTCCTCTCTCGTCCTTCACTGTCGTCGCTCCTCCTTTTATGCTCCCGGAGCTCCTCCGTGAGAGACTCAAGGCCGGTGCGCCTCGCAGGTGAAGCTCATTAACTCTCGCACCACTGGCCTCGCGCCGTTCCCTCACGGCTCTCGCCCGCCCTGCTCGCCACACTAATATTAATTTAAATAATAATAATCGGCCACTTCTTTATGACAGAAATGCTACAGCCACTGTAATGTCTTGAACAAGAATATTTAGACATCAAAATGCAGAGCGAGGGCTTAAGCTTTTATTGATGTAGCTATTCTCCTGTGTTAGCGTCGATTTAAGAATGATAGCATTATGCAATGCTGTATTATGATTTTTTTTAATGGTTTTAATAAATCAAATAATGAAATTATAATAAGACAAATTGCATTAGTATCAAATCAGGCAGATGTGTGGCTGGTGGACAAATTATTAATGCGGCATTAAACACGTAGGCTATAAATAATCTCACCCTTCAAAAGCCAAAACTTTCACATGTTTGTGAACATACATATAAGCTACCTGAAACTGATGCACGGGATTCATATCATATCTTTTTCGCTTCATTGCCAGATAGCTGTTGTCTTTCCCAGGTGTCAGGCAGCAGCACATGAGGCGGGACGTGCTCGCATGCAGGAATGAATGTCGTCGTGTGTGTTCACCTCAAACCCCCCTTGATGACTGTGTGCACGTGTCTGCAGCCTCGTCTCTCTGTACCTCCTTGACCTGTTGTTGTTTGCTCACTGCTTTGATATTATTCCTCCGCTAAGGCTCATTTCCTAAACTAAACAGCCGATTACTGAATAATCCCCCAACAACCCAGACAGTGTCCGACTAGAGCCAACAGTGCAGAACACAACAGGAAAACTTAGAACTGATAGGAAAACACATCCTGAAGCTTTAGATAAAGTTACAATTACTTTAGCTTTCAACATTATCTTTAGTAAAAAGAAATATTCTCAAAGCCATTGATGTAGGCAAAGTTATTTAAGTTGCATGTTTAAATAGACGGACAGTGGAAGAACATACTGTAGAAACACTGTAATATCTAATGCACTGCTGTACAGAAGAGAGTAAAGAAAGGAAGGGAGTGTGTGGCTGGAGCGCTGATCTATAGAAGTAACAGGTTAAAAACCTGATCTAGTATCTGAGCGTGTGAATGTGTGCAGAAAGAGGAAGAGATGGTGGTGCTGGTGCTCTGATGTGCATGAGCAGCAGGGTAAAAACCTTCTCGTTGTGTGCGGGCATGATGATACCTGTGCTGTGTGTGGAAGTGGCAGAATAAACTCTTCTCTAAGATCAACAGATATCATTCCTCCTTATTTCCTGAGCAAAGCATTGACATGGAACACAAACACTGAAATGAAACCAAAAGGCCATAAAACTGAACAGATGATGATCTAGAAGGGGAAAAGCATGTTAATATTCTCTAAATTCAGGTTTGAGCAATAGTTCAGATTGTACATTATATACTAGATATATATATCTCTATTGTTCACCACAATTCTATTCAGTTTATAAGATGTCAGAAGAGACCAAATTATGTAAACAAAAATCAATCATTGAGAAAGCCTTAAATTGTTTTAAAGATATTAAACATTGCTTGGCAAAAAATTTTTTACAATTAAATGAGAACAAAACTGAAGTCTTAGGCCTGTCCAGTTATCATTGAACGTACAAGATCATGTGAGGAATCTCAGAGAGATTTTTGACTCATCTCTACTTTTCAATAAGCACATCATTTTCATGATTCAGGATTTTCATTCTTAATCTGGAATTTCTTAACCCTAATCTTCAGATTTTTTCTTCTTTATTCCTTTATTCCTTCATTCTGTATAATTTATTGCATTCTGTGCAGAGAGTCGTATCAATCATTTCACTATGTGTCGTTCTGTCTTTGTTGTGGAATTGTTGTGGAATGCACAAATCTGGCATTATTCCAAAACTTTCTGACTCTAATATAAGACCATGTTGGTACAAACTCTCAGGAATGCAGTTTATCTGTTGGCTATGATCTTAGGAGGAGTTCCCTGAATTTTCACTAAAATGGTGAATTATTAGCAACTGTATTCGTGATTTCACAGATTCATGAGAGACTGTAATAAGATGGTTTAAAAAATATAAATATGAAATGTGTATGAAGTGTAAGGTGTGTTCTGTTAGTCACTTTTTAGAAAGCAGCAACAAACTGAAAAAAAATGAATTTGATTTGACAGAAGTCAAATTTATTTTATAACAACTGTAAAATGACAATAGTACTATAATAATAATAATAATAGTATCTTCATTTTCACATGATGATCCATCATGGTTTTATTTTGGCAGAAATTCTGATGTGTTTTTCACATTACTGGATCAGACAGCAATGTTTACCTCTAAAACTGAGTATGAAATCAATCATAATGTACTTTTATTTTCATCTTAGACTGAATGTTTTTTAACCCTGTGCTATTCATATCAGCCAAAAATGTTTTTGTTTTTTTTAATTTCAGTGGAAAAAAAAAAATACAATATTTTTGTTCAATCTTATTTAAAAATTAATATTTATTAATCAATGTTTTTTATATATTTTGTATTTTTAGGTGATTTTATGGTACTAAATTATATTTATGCAGTAGTTATAATCCATTTATTCACTTTTGCAGCATAGACAAATGATTTTTCCAGCTTAAACTGTCATAAATCTAGAATGTTTTGAAGCACAGACTGAAGTTTGGTCTCTTTTTAAAGACACATGGCAGATTATTGCTGAAGTGAAAACAGTTTAAAAAAGGAACTTAAAAGTTATAGAATTTTGTGTTTATTGTCATGAATTTACTTAAAGAAAGTGGTGTCAGTATCCATCTTAACATGTTCACACAGTTCTGATTCTCTTCTTTTGTATTCATGGAAAGTAGCCATTGATGAAGATGAAGATGATGTATAGTCAGCTGTAAGAATACGTTTTTATGAAAAATATTGATGAATGAAGTGTATATATTTAAATTGCAGCTTTTGTAATTTCATAAATGCACTAATCAATAGTGCAATATAGATTTTTCTTTGATTTATGATGCAGTCAAAGACTAAACTGTTTTTTTCACTGCAAGAGTAAATTTGCTTCAAGTTTCTTCATGTTCAGTGTTTGATCGTGTCTGTACTGTTTACATATTTAAAGCACTTCTATAGTTTTGATTTCATTTGATTTGGTTTTGTATATTTTTAAAGATATACAATTACTTAATAGTACAGTATTCATCAGTGAATGTACATTAATAAAAGTTAACAGATCCGTTCTTGCACTTTTTATGGCAATGAATGTGTTTGAAAGTTTTTGATATTTGTAAATATAGAACATGTTTTTCTGAATTTGATAGTTTTATAGTAATCGCTGATGTCATCACTGTATCTCCGTTAGAGTTGTTTAAGAATTTATAAACTTGGTCATTTTGAAGCTACAGATCTTAAATATGATGATCTCTTGTGAAGAAACACCTTCCTAAAATATAAACATCTGTGTTTGTGAATAAAGAAATGACATTATTTCTCTCTGAAATCTGAGATGTTCAACCTTTAGCATCTTCTTGACGCTGGACACCAGTTTGAAAACCTCTGCTTTAAGACACAGATGTGATTATTTCTGTAAGATGTTCTGAAGTGCTTCTGATTTCATTCCAATCATAATAAAGATGGAAGAAAACGACTGTCATGAACTGTGAAATTCTTGGACAAGATCCGACAGGAACACAAACTCCTCCACACATCTGCAGAAACTCCCTCTAAAGTCTAAATATATTTAACACTAAACTAAAAGATTCACAGTTAAATATATAGCTGCAAGCAGCAAATCGCACACAAACATATGAAATCCTAGTTATGGAAATCAGAAACTGTTTGATAACTTTTGTGCAGCTTGTCTGAAGATCCTGTGAGCTGAATTCAGTGAAGATTGATGTCAGAACGACTGATATGACACTGATGACACCAGCAGATCATCCAAAACTTCAGATCATTACTGAAACATTATAAAACACATTATGACCCTTCATCAGTTCATTTGTTGGCCTGCATTGAAACCCTTTTGACTCCTCACTTATATTCACACAGGTTTATCTACTGTAATATCTTTATCTACTGTAATATCTTTATCTACTGTAATATGTTTGGTGCAGCCCAAATGCTTCAGCTTTAACTGAGATCACCCTCTACTGGTCACACACATTCACATCTACACATCTGCCTTTATATTGGACAGATTTTATACAGGCTGGAAAAAAAAATGAGTTGTTCTGAAAAGCCATCGATTGGTCGAGTCACTACAGAATATTTCTAGCATGAAACAGAATTAGGGCATTATATCAATCAAATAAATACATTAGAAGATTACCAGGAGTTTCCATCTCTGTCCACTAGATTTACTCAAAGTCTTTTAGTTTCAGGATCAGAAACAGTGAAGAGAAGCTGAAGATGAATGAGGATCATCATGAAGCACATTTAATGTGTCGTTGAATCATATTGATCATGAACTACAGCAGTGTTTCCACTCTTTCTGAAAGTAAAGCAGCTTTAGTGACATAAACCACAATAAATCAAGAATAAAATAATTCAAGATTCAAGATTCAAGAGTTTTATTTGTCACATGCACAATTATATAGAGCATATATAACCAGCAGTGAAATGAGAGTCAGGTCCGCTCCATGGACAGTGCAATTATTAAAGAATACAACACAGATGAGAATATACATAACTATAGCTATGAAGGAAT
>RJVU01000413.1:95984-117320 GCA_003731715.1 Anabarilius grahami | reverse complement strand
GTGAGTGGGAGGGGCTGGAGTGGGTGAGTGGGAGGGGCTGGAGTGGGTGAGTGGGAGGAGCCAAAGGAGATCAGGAGACACAAAACAACAACAAAAGAAAGAAATCATACCACAGTACACCATGCAGATATCTCAAAATAAACATCTTGGACATAAGTGATGTTTTTTTGAAAATGTGTGTGCGTGTGTGTGTGTGTGTGTGTGTGTGTAACGGCTGAATTATGGTTTAAGACTGGAGTGTCAGGTGTTTTTCTTCAGCTCTTAAAGATTGTGAGAGAGTGTGAATGTTTCGTCATTCAAAAACAACTAAATGCTTTCAGTTACATCAGCTAACACAGACATTCTGCTGAACTACAAAATCCAAACAACGTAAAACATCTAAAACATCTTTTGTTCTTGTTTACAGAACGAGTCATGAGATGAATGTCAGAGAAGGCGTGTTCCTCAGAAACCTGTTCAACCAGTTCAGAAGAGCAGAGATCTCGAGCCGCAGTGAATTCAGCTCTCTTCAGCTCATCAAGGTGATTAAACATTTCATCTTTAATGATTCATAAAGAGATTTATTTCAATCTGGACACTGATGTCTGCATTAAACTGAAACTTAAATGTAAACCTGTATTGCACAATAATTATTACCAAATTTAAAAATTGTCTTTAACTCTAAATTTGACCTGCATTTTGTTTGCAACAGACATTCTATGAAGAGAGAATTTAAGAGAAAATATTGAATGGCATGTGGACCGATCTAAAGAAGAAAGAGAAAGAAAGAGAGGAAAATGGCGAGTTAAAACCTGAACCAGAAGAGGAAAAGAGCGAGAGACTAGTTCGACGGAACAGCTTTAATTACGACAGACCAAACTGTGAGTATTTATGATCAAATATGTTTCGTCTTCTCCAGTCTCTGAATGGGTCCTAATGCTTCATTCGCCTGAAATATATACTATATATGAAAATAATAATTTATACATTTGAGAGTCATGCTTATCCAAAGCAGCTTATATTGAATTCACCAATTCATGAATCATTTCAACCATTAGAATAGAGTTCATGATGTTTGTGTTTTTGATTTCTAGACTCTTGTGATCCAGACAGTCATACTGTGATGTTTCAGAAAGAGTCAGAGATGAGGTGAGATCTGCTGTACCTTCCCTAAAATCAGTTCCTGATCCGGGTGTGTTTGTGTAGAGCTGGAGGAAACGCTTCACATTAGTGAACATTACACTTATTGATCTCCATTATTGATCATTTCATCACTGGGACACATTTCTCAATCCTCAGGTCACTTTCCACACCCTTCACACAAGCAGTTTATGTGGTCTGAACTCTGGATCATTTATCATTACTTTGACACGAAATGCACTGAATAACGACATCTTTCAATTTACATAAATTCTTTTCTCACTTTGACACAAAAACTTTGGTAACACTTTATTTTAGGGTTTTTTATAGTTGCTCATTATCATATTACTAGAATATTGGCTATTTATTAGTACTATTTAAGCAGATATTAATGCCTTATTCTGCATGATCTTATTCTACATTCTTAATCCTACCAATACATAAACTTATCAACTACCTTACTATTAATAAGCAGTAAATTAGGAGTTTATTGAAGAAAAATAGTTAATAGTTAATATGTTCCCTATACTAAAGTGTTACCAAATCTTTATGTTCAATACAGACAAATCTGAACATGATTACATTCTCTGTTCAAAACTGTTAAACTCAAGTTCAGAACCTAATTTAACACAAACCTGAATAAGAGAGAAATGTGCAACATGTCTACAGTTTAACACCATACTGAAAAATATTCAGAATCTAATAAATCAAATACTTAATTAGATTAAACACCTATCAGATATTCATCTTTCAGTTTCACTATCATCTGAATAGTTTTATACTGTGAACATGGATCATGTGACAAACCGCAGTGAATTATAAACAGTAGAAACTGTCTTTCTTGTTTTTTTAACAGTTTTATTTTACAGTAGGTGTTCTGACATGTACTTACAGTGTTTTTACCTCCGATAGTACTGTAATATGAAATAACTACATGGGTTAAGGTGAGGTTTAGGGGTAGGTTCAGGGTTATTGTGGTTATTATAATAAATATATAGTATGTACACGAGCAACACGACTGTAAAATAAAGTGCTACTGAAATTTTACAGGAAGAACATTGTTTAATGCTCCTGTCGTTAGTGTTTTTAGCTCATGAGTGATGAAGTGTGTTTGTTGGTGAAACCTCGAGTGTTCTGGAAGAATGACTCGATTCATGAATGAAGTGTTTTGGTAGTTTTAGTGCATTTTAATGTGAAATTAACTGCTGAAATTTGGTCAGGAGAACTGTGTGAAGAGCTGAAAAAGTGACCCACGATTGAGAAATGTGTTCTAGCGATGGTAAAAATGCGTTAAACAGTTTTCATGCACACCTTCCAGCCAATCAGAGTCGAGTATTCAGACAGACTGTGGTATAACTAATGTTTGCTTATGGGACCTTATTTTAAAGTGTTTTCAGGTTACTGCAAAATCCATTTTTCTTTTCTTTACCTCTTTAAGGTCAGCTATAATATCTTCATTAGAAGTCAGTTCATGTGTTATTTGCAAGATAAACCAACAAGCATTCGGAGATCATGTGCTCCATACAAGTGTCTTTTCAGCTAAAGGCCTGATTTATAAATAAATTAATGCTCTATTATATGCTTCAGGGTTATATAATTAAAGTTTGTTTTGTAGCTTGAATCAAGTCTATGAATTATAATATCAAATATAGATCACACTGTCAAATTTCAACTTCATTGACGCCACTTTATTCATTTTGTACCTTTGCGTTTATGAAAAACATCATCAGCCAATCAAGATGTTATTAAATTATTGATCTATTTTGACTGTAAATCCTGTTTGCAAATCTGCAGCATGTTAGTTACATAAATATCCATTTAATTATCGTATCGCAAATCAAATATTGCATTATTTAACAGGTTATTGCTTATCATGGCCTGAAGGAAGATCTCCAGGAACAGTGAATGAAGTTAAAACTGTAGAAGTGAATCTGATGTTGATAAATGTGTGTGTGTGTGTGTTTCTCTTTTTAGACTGCAGCAGTTCCTGTCATCAAACCAGCAAGTTCTTCTTCTTCACTATCTTAAGTCTCTTCTTAAACACATTTTATGTCGAGTTCAGAGCTAAAGCCGACAGACAGGGTTACAGTACACCATGAACCTGTCGTGCACGAGTGGTTTCTACAGATTTACAGACAGCACTGTCCTACTTCTGTCCATACCACATGGTATGACACGACAGCATGCCGCTGGCGACGGCAAGGTCAAAGGTCACAGGAGTCTCTGAAGCGTCCTGAACGACTGCACTTGCACGTGTGACACTCGATCTGTTCAGTCAGATTCAGTGTGATGCCACAGTGTACTGTAAACACCAGTGACACCTCATGAACCTTTCTTTTACAAGATTGTACAGAGGGTCACTATTTCTGATGTTTACTAGAGAAGCTTTTCTGAGTAAAAGTGACTCACTCGAACATCACAAGCAATTTGTCAGCAAAATGTACAAATCTAGGTTTACTTCGACACTAAATGTGTATGAATAATTTTCCTATTTGATTACATAATTGACTGATGTGTTAGTGTTATTACTGTACGTGTCGTAACGCAATACGACAGCATGGCACTGACAATGGCAAGGTCAAAGGTCAAAGGTCACTCTGAAATCTCTGAAGATCTCTGAACTCTTGCACATCTGACACTCGTTCATCGATCATTAATCATCTAATGATCAGAATCAGGTGTCAAGACCCAATGGTTTTTATCCACAGTGACTTACATGAGGAACATCACAAGCACAAGTCAACAAAGCTAGATTTACTAAAAACTGCACTAGTAAACTAAGCAAGTGAAATGCAGAAAAAAAGGTTTTTAAAACTTTTTTATAGAAATAAAAAAGTTAAAGCACCTTTTTGTTATTGCAATGACAATATTTCTAGATTTCTATTGTGATGAATATCAACTAGAATGATTTATGTGTCTCATTAGCTGTTTCCATCCAAAGTTGTGAATTCAATTATGTGCAAAATTGGAATAAATCAGCGTTTCCATCCATTGAGTCGACGAGAACAAAAACTTCCTGATAAACTGCCGCTAAATTGATTTGGTAAATGAGTTTCCATCCTAGTTTTCTTGTCGGACAAAAATTTTATCCGACTCAAACAAATGCATATGTTTTTATGCACATTTTTTGAATTTCTGCGCATTCGTCAGTTTTTGATGCGATTTCCCAAAATGTGCATAAGAATAGGTGTATGGAAACATAGCTACTGTTTTGTGTTTGTTTCATGTTTATTTGTTCATGTCTTTTATTTTGAAATTCTCATAGTTTTGTCTCTTGGTTTCTTGTCATGTGATGTGATCACATGATGGCTGCATCTGAAATCACATACTTTCCTGCTATATAGTAGGTGAAAACAGTATGTGACAAAAGAGGTACGTCTGAATTCATAGGACTCATAAAACATGACATCATCTTATTTTTTACTTATCTTACTAATTTCACAAATTTTTACTATAAATAAGTACCTACTCAAGAGAGTAAGTGATTTCAGACGCAGCCAGTGTCTTCCCTTGTTTTATGAATCATGTTCTGATTGGTTGATCATCTTGACTGTTCTCAGGTCAGTCATTAGTCTTGTTGTATAACAGCCCTCATGTTCTCATTGTCTCCAGTCTTTGTTCCCCATAGCCACTGTTTGGAGAGTTTTATGTCAAGTTATGATCAAGTTATGTTCATGTGTTCATGTTGATGTAATAGTTCTGTGTATTGTGAATCACGGTAATAAAACTGTATTTGGGTTCATACGCTCACCTCAGTGGACTTTTGTTACAGTATGTGAAATTTACATTTACATTTATGCATTTGGCAGACGATTTTATCCAAAGCGACTTACATCTATACATTTGTATCCGAGTATGTGCAATCCCTGGGATCGAACCCATGACCTTGGAAAGTTAAACAACAATCTGAGGGAAAAAATGTTGACCTCTGCTGTGGGGCATGTTGTCACACTATAAGCCTCCTGTTGAAATTGAAATAATATCTAAAAAAACATCTTTCTCAACATATTTCTATTTAATATGTATTATGGGCTATTTAATGGCTTTTCAGTGACGTTTAAACAGAAAAACAATTATGAAACAAAAACGGCAAAAATGTAAAAGATAAAAAGATTTATGTATTTGTGCACATAATGGTATGCGTATGAGATTAATTGTGTATGTGATGTGTATATGGGATTACTGTGCGATGTATAGTTTTAAATGTGTTGTGTTATGATTTATGAGATTGTATTGGAGTATTTTGAGACAATAAAGTACACCTTAACTTTAACCTTAAAAATGTAAAACAATCATTTTGTAACTTTTGTAGTTTTAGTGTGTCTTGTGTTCACTTGTTACAGATATGACAAATATGATACTGGATTTTAAATTTGGATAGAAATCACACAAAACTCTCCTCTATATTATTTTGTAATGTCTGATATATGTTCGGCTGAACCAGGCACTAGTCCTAAAGCATAAATAAAAATATTGAAATAAATAAATAAATGGTTGTCTTTCTCTTTGTTTTTAAAGAGATAGTTAACCAAAAATGATCATTCTGTCATCATACCCTCATGTTGTTCAAAACCTGTTTGATTTTCTTTCTTCGGTAGAGCATAAGAGATGTTTTGAAGGTTGTTCTTTTGTGTACAGCAGAAAAAAGTGCATATGTACAGTTAATGACAGGATTTTTATTTTTGGGTGGAGTGTCCCTTTAAGAGCAGATAATGTGTAATGGAGCATGATGTAATATGAAACCAAAGAACAAAATGTGGCTTGCACAGAGTTCCTTCATTGCTTCACCAGCAGAGATCTCAGATCTGCAGAGGATTTTTCCCTCTCTTCAGCTCATCACGAGGTGATTAAAACACTTTTATCTTCAAACATTTTTAAATAATTGTTTTAATATTTCAATCTGAACAGCTTTGTTAGTGTATTATGTAGTGAAACTGAAATGTAAAAGTGTATTGCACAATAAACATTAACATGAGAGTATTTCATTTTTTTCCCCCAACAGTTATAAGCAAAAACAGAATATTAGACAAATGAATGCATGGCAGGAATATATCTGGAGCATCACAAACTGCAGAAGAACAAGACGAGAAAGAAAGAAAAATGTCAAGCAAAAAAGGACGAGTTTCAACCTAATGAACTAAAAATTGTGAGACGAAACAGTGTTAAAACTGGAAGACCAAACTGTGAGTATTTATGATGTTAAAGACAACAAAGGTGACGTTTTATGTAAAGCACCTTGAATACCATTGTGTAAGAAATGTGGGTAGAACTTTATTTTACAGTCCTGTTCCCCGTGTACATACTATGTACTTATTATAGTAGCCTAATTACAATAACTGTACTAACTGGGTACTAACCCTGAATCTGCTCCTAAACCTAACCTGAACCCACCTTATGCTATCAGTACTTTCTTTGGTAAGAACACAGTAAGTATACAAGTGCATGTACTGTAAAATAAAGTGCAGCTGAAATGTATATAAATAAAAGTGCCTTGATATGATCATGTGACTCACTCACAGCTTGTTTGATTTCAGTCTCTCTTGATCCAGACGGACCTGAACAGCGTCGCTCTGATGAAGAGAAATTCAGAGATGAGGTGAGAGATTCACTCATGATCACACAATAAATCTGAACGTGTTTTGATTTCTAACATTGTGTTTTTCTCTTCAGAAAGCAGCAGTTTTTCTCTTCTAACCGGCAGGATGTTCTTCATCGCTGTCAGTCGATGATTCAGAATGAGACTGGAACACAAAACTCTAATATTTTCCTCTGAAAACACAGTGTTTGTAAGTGTTCATGACTGTCACTGCACTGAACTGTGTTAAACTGGGGCAGAAACACTGAGATCACACTGTCCTTCTGTTTGCTGGTGTTCATGGCAGCAGTTGCTCAAACTGTCTAGAGTTTTACCAGTTCTGTGACTTCAGCACTTTATTCTGACATCTTTAAACGTGTCATTACTTTACTTCCAAAAAAAAAAGTGACAAAGTGGTGAAGGTTGGGAAAGGAGGGTGCTGTGTGGTTTTCAAGGAGGAGTTGAGACAAGCTTTAAGTGGTCAGGAAGTGCTTCCAGATGACTGGACTACTACAGCCAAATTGATCAGAGAGACAGCTAGGAAGGTGCTAGGTGTGTCATCTGGAAGGAGGAAAGAAGACAAGGAGACTTGGTGGTGGAACAAGGAAGTCCAGGAGAGCATCCAGAGGAAGAGGTTAACTAGGAAGAAGTGGGACAGTGAGAGGACGGAGGAAAGTAGACAGGAATATAGGGTGATGCAGCGTGAGGTTAAGATAGAGGTGGCAAAGGCCGAACAGAAAGCTTATGAGGACACGTATGCAAGGTTAGATAGTAAGGAAGGTGAGAGGGATTTGTATCGGTTGGCGAGGCAGAGGGATAGAGATGGAAAGGATGTGCAGCAGGTTAGAGTGATTAAAGATAGAGATGGAAATGTGTTGACAGGTGACAGGAGGGTGAGGGAAAGATGGAAGGAGTACTTTGAGGAACTGATGAATGAGGAAAATGACAGGGAGAGAAGAATAGAAGAGGCAAATATTGTTATTCTACTAGCTCTCTGCATGTTATATGTTTACAAAAATATTTATAAGAACCCACGTATGAAAAAAAAGTTAAAACATATTTCCGAGCAAATTGAAACTCTTAAGCTAGTTAAAATTGTATTCTACTCACAAAAATGATAGTTAATAAAATAAACTGCATGAAACTGTTATTAGTTTAACTCTTAATACAATCGACGACGTTCCCTGCCGCCTTCATCTCTTCTCTCTATTCTGTTATTAAGAGCAGCGGCTGAATCTGAGAGCTCACTTAAAGGATTAGTTCACTTTTAAATAAACTTTTCCTGATAATTTACTCACCCCCATGTCATCCAAGATGTCCATGTCTTTCTTTCTTCAGTCGAAAAGAAATGAAGGTTTTTGATGAAAACATTCCAGGATTTTGTTTCACTGCAGCTTCAAATTGTTCAACACGATCCCAGATGAGAAATAAGGGTCTTATCTAGAGAAACCATCGCTCATTTTCTGAAAAAAATTGAAAATTATATAAGTTTTAACCAGAAATGCTCATCTTGAACTAGCTCTCTTCTTCTTCTTCTCTATTTGAATTCCAGCAGTGTAGACACTGCTAAGTGTATTACTGCCCTCCACAGGCCAAAGTTTGAACTAATTGTTATATACAATATGCTAGTATATAATAGGGGTGTGCACAAATAGTCGAATATTCGAATATTTGTTCTGTAATTAATATTCGAAAAATAAAAATACTATTCGAATTTTACTATGTTGCTTTCCTGGCCGTAAATGCAGTGAATCCATGATAAATCCTAAGCACTAAAACTCGCAGTTATAACTAAATGCACCGGGTGGCGCTGTGGGGCGTGTGTAACAAGTTTATTTTATTGGATCGTCACATAATGTTGTCGTCTGTTTCACAAAGTTTGTAATTACTTAGATGAAAATGATCTTACACAATGGAATTACTTTTGATCAAGTGAATTAATGAAACAGAGTTATCATAATATCACCACCATAATGAGAAAGCACATGAAATCTAAACACCAGTCGAATGAGGAAAGACAGCTGTCCATCACTGCATTCACGACAGGTAAGCGCTGCTATAATCCGAGTGAGCCAAGATGATAACATCTGATAGCAAAATGATTTTGAGACATATGCTTACTTTTATGCTTACTTTTTTACTGGGGGCAGTCGTGGCCTAATGGATAGAGAGTCGGACTTGTAACCCAAAGGTCATGGGTTCGAATCTCAGGTCCGGCAGGGATTGTCGGTGAGGGGAGTGAATGTCCAGCGCTCTCCCCACCCTCAATACCACGACTGAGGTGAGACCCTTGAGCAAGGCACCGTACCCCCAACTGCTCCCCGGGCGCCGCAGCAATGGCTGCCCACTGCTCCGGGTGTGTGTTCACGGTGTGTGTGTTCACTGCTGTGTGTGTGCACTTGGATGGGTTAAATGCAGAGCACAAATTCCGAGTATGGGTCACCATACTTGGCCACATGTCACTTCACTTCACTTCACTTCACTTTAAGTTTCGTCGAGGGAGATATATTTACGAACAGAAAACAGAGTGCTGCTGTTAGAAACTTAGCTTAGCATACCGTTATATATTATCGTTTATCTTTGTGTTTCTGCAACGTCTGTCAGTGCAGCTCGTTTTCTCACCCGAGCATGTGGATATTATTGTTTTTCTCAACATGAACATGTGAAACAATATAAACACGATAATCATATACTGACTCGAGTGTATATGTTACGTTTTGTACGATAACTGGCGCTGTCTGCTTTATTAGTGTTTTTCCCGTTGGCGCTGCTTGAGGTTAAATGCTTTTGTTCTTTATATTTTTTGTTTGCACATATTTAATGCTTTCAACTAAAATAAAACCTTAAGATATAATTTAAGCTTGTGTATATTGCCTAATCGTAAGCTTGTTCAGAAATGGTTACAAAATCTTGATGAATCTAAAAAAATAATGTCTTTCTTATTTAACGTAATTAAAATAAACGAATATTCGAATATTCGTTTTTTACGAGCCCAAATATTCGAATACAATATTTTGGAAAAATGCCCATCCCTAGTATATAACAATCAGTACAAACTTTGACCTGAGGAGGGCAGTAATACACTTAGCAGCGTAATAATTTTCCATTTTTTCCAGGTTGAGATGGTTTGGAAATGTTCAGAGGAGGGAGAGTGAATATATCGGTAAAAGGATGCTGAGGTTAGAGCTGCAGGCAGGAGGTCGAGAGGAAGACCAAAGAGGAGGTTTATGGATGTAGTGAACGAGGACATGAAGGTAGTCGGTCTGAGAGATAGGGCTAGATGGAGGCGGATGATTCGCTGTGGCGACCCCTGAAGGGAACAGCCGAATGGAAAAGAAGAAGAAGAAGATTACTTCCGTTCAGAAGCTGTTTTTATCCAAGTGTCTCGTTCATGATCTCTGTTTTTGAGCTGCGTGAAGCACATGATCAGCAGGGATTCATGTCTGGATTATTTGATTCTGTTGAACTCTTTGTGAAGGTCATGAAAGTGGATTTACTACATTATACCTGAAAGTGTTCTCAGATCAAATGTATTCTTAAATGGTTTTGCAATGCTCAATAAATATTTAATTTAGCAAACAGATGTGGCTGTGTAACCTCACTTGACACAAATAGAGCAGTCTATACAATATAAAGCAATCTTGATTAATACATGTGCTAGTAATTTACAATTTACTATAGTGTTACTGTAATGAAATAAGTAGATTAGTGAAAACAAGTACATGAAACTGTTATTACCATCTTTAACCACTAGATGATCTTTTCAGCACAAACTCACAGGCCTTTAGAATTTAATGATATTTCACCTGAATTAGAATTTAAATAACATCATTTGAATTTAAATATGCAGATTTGAACTTCACACATCAAACTCAAATGTGTTCATTGAGTTCAGATGTTAATATTCTCTTACTGAGCTGATGAACTCTTGGAAACTGAAAAGCATTGAAAAGATGAATTCCTGTACCTTCCACAAGGGCAAACCATTGATGGAGTCTTGGAAAAGTTGAAGCCGGTTGGTTTACTGTGACTGTTGCGATCCCAATCGGACTTATGACCTGTAACACTGCCTGAATCATAATCATGCACTGTTCGCTGTTTGCCAGAGGAGAACTGGCCCCCCGACTGAGCCTGGTTTCTCCCAAGGTTTTTTTTTTCTCCATTTTAACACCTGTTAGAGTTTGGGTTCATGCCGCTGTCGCCTTTGGCTTGCTTAGTCGGGGACACTTGATATTCAACAGTTTTTTGATCTGTCTGCATTGACACCATTGTATGAGAACTGAACTGAGCTGGATGATGACATCACTGTTTACTCCAGTGCTGATATATAGATAAATTAACTAATTACTGATTTTTACAACGGAATGAATCAATACTGAATTTACTTAAGCTGGACAATGGCACCATTTTCTTCTAGAGCTCCTGTGCTCACACAATCTGCATTGTAATAAGCACTATAGAAATAAAGGTGACTGACTTGACTCGACTGTGTTGTTCAGTATGAATATAACGCTGGAATGTGACTTATTTACCTCTGATTCAGACAAAGCACAAGACATTGTGAAAATAAAATGTGCGTAATCTGTCACTATAGTCAATATAATGTATACGTATTTTGCCTGCCGTCTTGTATTGTTCATTCTTGTCTTTGACAATAAACAACCTCCACACAATGGATTTTACTCCGCCTCCAGCTATGGATTCATTACACTGCCCATATTCATATTAGACTCATTAGACTTTGCCTGCACTAAACAAATAAATATTTGTCAGTACAAGCCTAATATGCCAAAAGGGTGGACTGAGTGTGTTGGTTTGAAGGTTATAAGAGTGCATTGACGGTAATATCATGGGAACTAAAAGAAACAAAACTCAAACCCTTTGCCATCATTAATGACAGACAGACATTTTGACTTTATAACATATCCTAATAATACTGCAGTATAATACTATTATTCAACATCTCTTCAATCTATTAAAACATATTTGTAATGAAAATATACTGCATATATTTTCAATTTCTCACAAGTATCTTGTATTAATTTGTATTTAATTAAAATATTGAATCAGAAAGCAAGAAAAAGACTTGACTGAACAAATGTTCAAGTACACACATGTAGCAAAAAGGTGCAGCTAATTATCAGTTCACAATAGTAAGAAATCTCACTGTACCAACAAGACCAGAATTTGAACTAAAATAACCACACAGCGCTCTGTATGCCGCCTTTGAGGCAGCGCTGGTCTGCTTTCCTTCATTCTGATTGGATGACAGAGGTGGTGTTTTGTGGGTTGGATCAAGGCATGCTGCACGAAAAAGGAATTTCTTCACCTGAGCCCAGAACACGAGATAAATCTCTCTTGCGTGTCATCAAGCATTGTGAAAATTCAATTATACAGGCTTGTGGTCCATGATTCTCCATGGGGGACCATAGGGGAATAAAAGTCCCCTCTCACACATGTCCCTCTAACTATCACAACAAACCTGTCTCATGCCTCACAGCACAGATCTAGGCATCACTGGTGATGTTCTAATGACACCATCCTGAGAGGATACACCCATCCTGCTCAGATTCAGTGTCACTGTACTGAACTCATTAAAGCAGAACTTTCTCACCAGATTCCTTCACATGCCCTGTGTCCAGTTAGAATGGAGACGCACATTCCTCAACCCAACATACAGTTGTTCCTCATACAGTTATTCATACAACGAAAATTTCAAACTGACCATCATATGAAAAAATAAGAAAGTGAAATTCTGTACAGTTTTTTTAATGTTAGACCTCTTTCCATTTGAACGCCTTGGGAAATGACTTTAAATTGGTAATTTGCTTCATTGGTTGCTTCAAACCCCTTTTACTCTCTGTGTAAACCCAACAAGACTTTCACAAACCACACAAGCAGACACCTCAATAAGCATCAATGTCATTACAGATATTGTTACCAAATTACCAAGATTCAGAACATGTCTAAATACTGCAGGGTTGAGTTAAATTTTAGCCTAGATTATGCAGTCACTCAGTAGTTAGTTTGGCACCAAATATTGGTTTATTAAGCACATCTGTCTCTCTATATAATCAAATTCTGTAACAAAGAAAAGCATTTAACTAATTTTGTGTTCTTGAATGGCAAATGTTTCTTGTCAGGACGCTGATAAAGTGGTTTAGTCATGCATGTGAACTCAGGGGATGAGAGCTCAGGGGGCTTTCCTTATCCCACAAGTTGCTTGTACGAAAAAAAGAGAAAGATTTGGTGTTAATATAATTTATTCTGAAGTAATATTCTACTCAGTGTTCAGCTTTGACATAATATATCTCTTTTATTTTAAACAAATGTCTTTTTAAGAGCCTCCAAAAATACTGCAAATTATACATGATAAAAACAATGCATGTACTGAAGTTCTTGACCCGACGTAACATTTTACACATGACATTTATAGCTCAGATGACTGCCTCAAAAGTGTCGTTTACAATTACAGTTTTTCTCCATTGGTTTGGCTCATTTCTTGAAACAGAAATTACATTCTCAAAACAACATGGACAAACCTCGAAACCACTTGGCAATTGTTCACAACAGAATTGATTTTCTCATTCATTTCATCAAATTGCAAATGTCTAAGTACATGTCTCAATGTCTCAGTACATCTTTGCAAATGATTAAGTACAGGTAGCCTACATTTAGCACAATTTCCAAGTGAATAGATCATGTTGATCTAAACTGATTGTTGATTCTCAGTCTAATGGTTGTTCGCTCCAAAACGTGTCAGCGTCATTTCATTGTATAAGTCATCACATGCACAATGGTCTGTTCAATTGTCAAAATTAGTCAAGAACATAATACCATGAATACCATATATGAATCCTTGGAACATTTGATAAATTTATTACAGCTATTGACAGTCAGGTGAAACCAGAACTAGGAAATGAAGAAAACGAGACCCTTCACATCCTTGTGTTTGTGGATGAAGCTGGCTTCAACCTGGCCAAGGGCCGAAGACGTGTCTGTAATATTATTGGCCATGGTGGATGTCCCAGGCCAGCGAGGGGGCAATATAACTATGTGTGCTTGCTTTTGTCTTGGCCCATACAATACACAGAAGCTCCTCATCTTCTTGGACCGCCTTCATTTTGATTTGATCCCTGAAAATGAGAGAGATCTTGTAGGGCCTCACCTATCACAATATCTCATTGTATGGGACAATGTGAATTTTCCCCGTGGCCCACTCATCAGGGCTTGGTTCACTACTCATTCAACACTGTAAATTCTAACAAGTTCAGTGTGGCAAGGGGGGCGTGGTTCAGCGAAGTCTGCAGCAGTAGAGAGAGTCGGGAGACGCACGGTGAGTGAGTGGATTAAGCGGAAATAACAAACACCTGTCTCTTGTTTCAGTAATTGGCGTGGAGAGAGTATAAACCGCCAGGAGAAGCAGGAGCGAGTGAGAGAGAGAGGGACTACTGGCTGATACACTTCCACACAGCGTGGAGCTCATCTGTTGTGAAACTTGTGATACTTTATGACCGTTTTGTGCCTGTCTGCACACCTTTTTGATTTAATCTAATAAAATCAAACTTAAAGGGAAAACTGAAGTTAAGTTAATAATCTATTAAAAGTAAAGAAATCTAACTCTTCCCAAGTAAATTAAGTAATAAATATCAAGTTAGTTTAATGTCAATTCTAGTTAACATACTCTAGAATATTTACTAATCTTACTTAAGATTTAATAGTAAGATTACACGAGAAATTCCATTTAACTAACAGTGTTATATTGTGTTCTGCAAACATCTTAAATACTATTATTCTCAACATGGCTTTAATCTGCCATTTTAAGCTATGGAGAAAACTATGTGCAATCAGTTTCCACATTTTCTTCAAGTAAAGTGAAAGAGGAATAGTATGTTGTACTGGCAAAAGCTTTGTTAGTATAGTCCACTTACACGAGTACTACTAACTAAAAAAAGAACTGTAGAGAGTACTTAATTTACTTTAAATAAAATGTTATTGTCACCATTGTTTGTGGTTTGCATGCTGAATGTTGAGATCTGTGTGTGGCTCAAGCATGGTCAGTTGTAAGCTACTGTTACAGGTACTCAATTATTAGTTTCACAAGATGTTGATAACATTAGTGTTAGCACAAGTATTTTATAACATTATTACTGAATACAAAAACTAAACATCTAACTAAACAACATTCAATTAGAACTTAACTTGGGTTTTCTGAGTAAACCAGCCATTAATAGACAGCAAGAATAGCTTTTACTTTTATTTCACCGAAGTAGATCCACTCTGCAAACATAACGTTGAATCCTCAGTCCGTGTGATTCTGCACTGTGTGGAGGGATGTCTTGGCATGTCTTGAACATTTTTTCAAATTTTACTCAAATTACATTAGTTATGGGAACTATCTGTTCTAAAATTTCAGCAACAATTACAAATTTGTAGTAAAGTCAACATTTTGGTTAAAATCACGTAAACATACTAGTGTTTTTATAGTAAGGAATACTATTTGAATTTACAGTGAAGGATGGTCATGGTGTTCCTACCACCTTACTCTCCTTTCCTAAATCCTATTGAGGAGTTTTTCTCCGCTTGGAGGTGGAGAGTGTATGAGCATCGGGCTCAAGATAAGAGGTCCCTGCTCAATGCAATGGACGCTGTATTATAGTATATTATGCTGTATACATTTTTCTTTTTACTCTGATGTATGGAAGTTACTTTATGTGTGTGAATGATAATGGTTACAATTTCCTTGGCAGTATGAGTGCAATGTGTGATGTCAAACCTTGGAGGCTACTCTTACCCTAAAATCTTATTTCTTTTTTTCAGTTTTATACACAATTGTATTCTGTTAGCTAGACAAAAATCAGTACTGTAACCACTGTCAATGAAGGACTGGGCTAAGACTGAAAGGTGGACATGAGGGATATTTCAATGGTCCTCTGCCATAGTGACAAAACATCTAAACTTTGACTTGCAGTGCTTACACAATGACAAAGGGACGAAGCATTATGGGGGCAGTGACTGTTTAAATGAGGAGAAAATTTAGTTTTGACACATGAGTGAACTGTTTTGGGAGAGGTATGAGCTTGCAGGTAAACCATGGTGTTGTGCCGAACCATCCACGTTATTTTGGCAAAAGCACCAAGACTGTTGAGAATGTCCGGTCTGTTTCAAGAAATGAGCCAAAGCAATTGAGAAGGATCTTTGCCATTTCCGTGGCACTGACTCTTTAAATGGGAAAGGAATTTAGTTTTGATCTTTGAGTTTTGAGAATGTAATTTCTGTTTCAAGAAATGAGCCAAACCAATAGAGAAAAACTGTAAAAAAAAAAACTTCCTCAGAAGAAATACATAGAACGCTGCCACCCAACGTGAACAGGCCTGATTAGGGCCTATCCGTCAGGGTGGGGCGTGGCCTTTTGAGGTGGTCAGGTTTTCAAAGAATCTTGCCAACAAATCAACTAAAAAGGAGGCTAGAGGGGCCTACAGTCCTAGTGACAAGTGGCGTTCAGCAATTGTAAAAACCATTACCCAGACTGAGTCAACCAGTCAACTGAAAAGGAGGCCTTGTAGGGCCAATAATCTCAGCAACAGGTGACGTACAGCAACTGTAGAATACACCAGACTGTGCCAACAAGTAAACTGAAAAAGGAGTCCCCGCGTGGCCAACAATCTCAGAGGGCATACAGCCTGTCTGAAATACTAAAAACATAAACTGTGCCATCATGAGAATAGAAGGGAGGCCTAAAGGGGGCCTACCCATTCACACAACACGTGGCTTCAGCTCGTGAATTTAGAGGGAACCAAGCTACAGGGAACCAGCTTAAAACCAAAATCTATGGGAAGCTAACCTGAGCTAACAATATTACACATTCCAACAGGCAATGTATTCTTAAAGGAGGCTAAAGGGAATCACCAAAGCCAACATGGTCTTAGGGAGGCCATCAAGGCCTGCATCTCAGACAGACACGTGGCAAAGCCTGTGGCAGTGTAGATATGTGAGCAAACACTGATCAAATAACAGCATGCTAAATCTAGCAAATGCTAACTAGAAGGAGGCTAGGTGAAACAGGCCTACAATCTAAGTTATAGCAAATAACCGTTAAGAGACCACAAGGGAGATAAATAACAACCAACTTTCCTCAGAAAGAGGTAATGCTACCCTGAGTATGCAATCCAACAGGTGATGCACTCAGTAACACCAATAAACCACAATAGCAGCTAAACAGAAAGCCTGCTATCATAAAACAGGTGCCAACCTGTGGCAGCATAACAAAGCTCACATAAATATGTAGGGCAAAGGTCTAGAACTTAAAACAAACACATAGCGCTATAATGTATATGCTATTTTCAAAGAGGAAAATAATCTCCTTACAGATTCTCAAATCTGTACTAAGCCATAGAGGACGGAGCTAAATGGTAGCAACGTCACCTCAAACATGATAAAACAACAGGTGGCTTAGAGGAAAACATATTTTCTCATAGCATAAAGTTCTAGAAAGTGGGGCCTAGCACGACTGCATAACTTATCTACGCAAAGATAAGGGCCTACCACCTGAGATAACAGCATCAGGGAGTTTCAGGACAGTCTACAACCTAGCTGTTAACTCTACCATTGCACCTACACAATCCAGGGAATAGTGGGCATGTGGCCTAACGACTCCCTCAGGAGGAGGCCAGAACTAGGAAAATATATCCAGACAGGGATAATATAATATAGGGTTATTAATAACGCAATAACCTACCTCTAGCCTAGCCGCTAAGCTACGGGCCTATATTACCAATAACAGGCACCAAACAGTCTAACAACGCCTGTTTATTCGCTTCCAAATCCCATGGGAAGAGAAGGAAAGCGACATGCACAAGCAGTAATGTCAGGCGGCCGATTAAAGCCTCCGACACACATAAACTGAAGGAGTGAGTGCCAACTCAAGCTATACTGGAAAATAGCTGAGAAGCTTAAAAAAGACTAAATGGAAGCCATTTTGTGGCCTGCTTAGTCCTTCTTAAAACTACTTCAGTTTTGTCCAAAAAAACCCTTACATATTTTACTGTTACATGTTCAGGAAAATATATATATATCCAGGAATAAAAACAAGGTCAAGCATCTAATAGTAAATCAGACCTTCTCTTACCTTCCCGCGGCTCGCAGACCAAGGAATCCTCCTCCTGATATATATGGAAGGAAAGAATCCAGGTTCTAAGCCAAAAGAACCCCTTCAAGCCAGAAGGTGGGCCATCAGAGAAAAATTCATCACAGGCCCAGCCATCAGCCTGACTGTTCGGGGTGCCTCCTGAACATGTTTTAAAAGGATAAAATTCCCGGGAAGCCCGAGGAAGAGGGGCGAGGGTAGATGTATTGTACCCTCACCAGAGAGGAGATTGATCACCGGCATGGATTATTCTGACGCCGCTGTTCAATCACCTCCCCCAGGTCTTGTTTCCTCTTCCTCGTATCCCACCGCTTTTGTGACTTACTCCGAGGTGGAGGAGGCGCTCGAGCGGCGATGCTGGATCGCTGGACCTGCCTCTGAGCCTCAGCTAGAGACGGGCCAGGGCCTCCCGGCTGTCTGGGCCCAGAATCGGATCTGAGTGGTATACAGTTCTTATATGCTGCTGAGCGCGCCCTTGCCTCTCTGAGCTTCCCGACTACCGTCTCAACGGAACCGCCAAAAAGTTCAGAGGGCGAGACCGGGGCATCGAGGAGAAAGCCCTTCTCTTTCTCCCCGATGTCCGCCATGTTCAGCCACAGATGTCTCTCCGTAGCCACCATGGCCGCCATAGATCGACCGATCGAGGCGGCCGTCTGCTTGGTGGCCCGGAGAGCAAGACTTGTGGTGCGACGCAGCTCAGCTACCACATCAGGGGACAAACCCTACCCCTGATCCAGATCCTTCAGCAAATCAGCCTGGTAGGCTTGCAACACAGCCATAGTGTGCAATGCCACACCAGCCTGACCCACCGCAGCGTACGCCCTGCCATTTAGACGAGATGTCATCTTAAGGGGTCTTGACGGCAGGACCGGAGCTTTTAGCAACGGTGCACTGCCTGTGATGAGATAGTTCGCAAATGTCTCGTCAATCGGCGGCATCGACGCATACCCGTGCTGGCGCAATCCCTCTATTCCCTCTAATCTACTCTAATCCCTCCTATTGTTCTGAAACAATTTGAAGCATATTGTGAAAAGCACTATATAAATACATTTGACTTAATCAATTAATAAGTGGTTGATCTGTTCTTTCATGTTCTGAAAGATCATTATGATGAGTAAATAATGACAGAATCTTTATTTCAGATTTATTTCCTTTTGGATTCATTTCCCAAACATGAAAGCAATTTTGCTTAGCAATTTTAAGATTGACTGAACACAACAAACCTCTAAATACACAAACTTAGCTAATAAATAATGTCCTCATAATGCTGGCAGTTCACTGTAATACTAAGAAACGATGATAGGGGGCAGTGTGGAAACAGTCAAGCATGTGAAGACACATGGCCCAACTCTCTCATTATTAAGCCAAAGGCTTCACTGCCACTTCTAATGCCAACAACAGTCACACAACTGGTCTCAGATCTGTTACTTTTCACCCAGCTGATAGTGACGACAGACGTCAGTAATCTGCCAAACATTGCAAAGGTGATGCAACACATAAACTCGTGTGAAACTCATAATCATAATAAAACTGCAGAACTTTGAAGAAACAGGGAAAAACCACAAGAGTATTCATCTGGAATTTAAAGAGATAAGCCTAATTAACACACTTAAAGCCTCCACAAACACCAACCAAATAAACACAGAATAGGATTTCAAACCCTTTTTATACCAAATAAAGTTCTCGATACTGACTGCCATGCTGCAGATTAACAGGTAGAGCGTGCATGTCTTAACAAGGTGAATGGACAGCACTTATCACATGTAACTCATTCCTGTTTAAATATGCTTGAAGGTGCCATTAAAAGAAACTGCAAACCTGCAAACTGATTTAAGACAGGAGTTGATCTAAGGATACTACACACACAGCAGAAAGCACACACAAACCACAAAAAACAAATACAACTTACATGGCACGGAGGCAAAGCTTAACGCAGATTTAATCTCACTGTCTCAGACCATCTAACAAAAACACTTTGTGCATGTCTAAGTATACTCTAAATATTGCATGAATGAAGCGGCCCTGTGGAATCTATACAGGGACAATTATTCTGACGTACTCTATAATACATCCAAAATGTAAATAAGTTTTTGTAACATATAGTTTATCTGTGCTTAAAAAGATTTTCCAACAAAACGAATGGCATATTGTGTGCAAAGGGTAAGCGAAAGAGGTTGCCCTATTTGCTCAATCCAAAAAAAAGTTATTTATTATTATTAAATTTATGTTTTTATTTTATTTTTAAAAATAAATTTTATTGCATCTGTACTGTTTTNTTTGTCTTTGAAAGTTTCTTTTCAAAATGATTTCATTTATATATATAATAAAATAAACAATAAAATAAATATATTGTTTTTGAGATTTTATAGGAAATAGAATATTCAATGCACTACTCTAAAGGGGTCAAGCAGCCAACCAGGACATGAAACAGGTGAGATTTATATTAAAAAAATAAAAAAATTAAAAAAAGTGAAATCTTGTCAAAATGAGAAAGAAATCCCAGCGTGACCACCAGGTGGACCATGCATTGCTGGTGCTGACAGATACTAACTGAGCTCATGCCAGGGTAGGGCCTCTTAGACAGACAGATTGTCCATTCACAAAACATCTTAAGGCTAAAAGTAGCTTCTAACTTTAGGCCGATTTAGGAGAAACTCTTACTCCAACTCCTAAATTTTTGCTCGAAGAGTTTTTCACGAAGCATTTTAGCACTAAGACTAGCTCCTAAATCTGTGAAACGCTAGGAGTAGTCAAGAGGACTCCTGAGTCACTGAGATCAAATCCCAAACAATCCTAATGGATGTTGCTGCTAATCCACCTCAGAAATCCACCCAAACACACTGAACACCACTAAGGCAATAGCGATAGAGCCTTGAGTGCTGAAATTTCTCTTTATAATTGCAATATATATTTTGATTTATAGATTTGAATCTACGATGAGACGTTGTTAATAATGTTTATAATGTTAACTGATGAACTGAATAAAAACAGTGAAAATGAAAGACTGTTGTGTTTTATATAAAGTACACTAGTGTGTTGCTGCTGATCTGAAAGTGTATTCATATGATGCAAGTGGGTATAATTTTGTCATCAGAGTGACATTCTGACAAAGGAATGTTAGGTTTCAATTGTTAGGTTTCCCGTTTCGGTAACGCTTTAGATTACAGCCCGGAAAGTACTGCGTAATTACAACGAATTTACAGCATAACTCTCGATAATTATAGTGTACTTATACAGTAAGTACGTGTAAGTATAGGGGAACAATATGTAAAGGAATAAAGGGGTAACAACAAATTATTCATACTGTAAGTATTTTAGAACTAAGTGGTACTTACAGTGTTATTATAGACAACAATCTTACATTTGGGAGCAATTTAGCGAGAAAATGCACTGATATAGTTAAGGAAAGTAGAAAGAACTATTGCAGTCTTTATTAATACATTGTGAAATATGCTTTTGTTTCATGTAGTTACAGGGTAAATATGACATTACGGGC
>RJVU01000413.1:64891-82272 GCA_003731715.1 Anabarilius grahami | reverse complement strand
CCCCTCACATCCAGCACACTCCCTCTTTGAACTGTTGCCATCTGGTCGACGCTACAGAGCCCTGAGCACCAGAACGACCAGACACAGGAACAGTTTCTTCCCTCAGGCAATCCATCTCATGAACACTTGACAAACACGGAACACACTATTACACATTATTTACTTAAAACACTTACTTATACTTCAAATTTGCACACATAACTGTACATACAATTGTCTATATTATATATTGTTTTTTGCTTTTTTTGCACTTTGTCTATCTTGTAAATTCGTATATTATTATTTTATTCCTTTTATTATGTATCTTGTCTTGTCGCTGTCACTCTGTTGCACTGTGGAGCTTCTGTCACTAAAACAAATTCCTAGTATGTGTAAACAACATACCTGGCAATAAAGCTCTTTCTGATTCTCTTTCTGATTATCAGCTATAAGTATAATTATTCAGTAATACACAGTCCCCACTTTTCAATAAAACAACTATGCACATCCATTTTCAAAGGAAGTAACTGGTAAACAACTACAAGGACTTAAAACAAATTGACCTTGGCATATTTGAGCATATGTTTACTATTTTCAATAGCTTTAAAAGTAGACACGCCTAGACTTAATTGCTGCAAAAGTGTCAGTAATGTCATCATAGGACATCTGCCTGGAAACGTCCTGTTTATGCTCATACAATCAGACAAGACATTGTCACATACCATTTTAAACCCTTTTGAAACTATTCTATATAGCTAAAGCTGTAAACAAGAAGAAAACACTTACAGTTAGGACCGGTTTGTCTCTGATGCCTCTCTTCCTACAGTAGCATCTGCCTTGTGATTCTCTAAAAATTTGTTGAGAGCACCTGTCATGTACCATTAATATAAAACTCTCCAGCATAAACAAACAGATTCTTATAATCTACACTCCCAAATCACAATGCCTGTCTGTCTGTGACTTCAACTGCACTATTACAGCATAAAGAAATGCATTTTGTTACGTCCCAGGACGTATATCGTTTATTGTTTTGTTATTCTGTGAATGTGTATGTGACACTGTTTCTCTGATGCCCAACAGCCTGCTGGGAAATGTAGTTTTTTCCCCCTATTTCCTCTGTTCCTCCCTGTCCTCTTGCAGGAGCCCAATTGATGCCACCTGTTCCTCGTTAGAGTATGGAGAGGAGCTTGCATTTACACCGAGGGAGCTGGCTGTTTCCCAGAGAGAGTGTGGCCTGTCTTCCCTCCCAGAACTTTTGGTTGTATTTGCTGTGGTGCAAGCTCCTTTAAGAGAAACCTGTTGTATCTGCTGTTGTGGCAGTGTGTAATTGCCCCATCATCATTGTTGCAGACGCAGTAGGGAGGTGGGTGCCTTTTGTTTTTACTAACCCCTGTTTTCAGTTAGTAAGGCACTCAGGTAAGAGATTTGTTGTTTATTTGATATTTTTGTTTGATAGGTTATTTAGACTCCCTTACTCCAGTTAGCTTACTCCTTTTGTTTGTTATTTTGGCTTTAACCCCCTCCTGAAGCTAGAAGCGTCTTGTCGTCATCATTACTTGTTTGAGTTTCTCTATTGTTTTGTCTTATCCCTGTTTGTTACAAGAGACTTTACGTTAAATAAACCTTTTTAAGAGTTATTTTGTTTTTGTGAGTTCTGGGAGTGCTGACTGAACCAACTCTCTCTCGTTTTTGCCCTGTGTTTTAAAAGGGGTAAATTTTTATTAGTCTTTCTACATGTCACTCTCCCGCCACCCCTAGACAAAAGGGGGACGTAACAATTTATTTGATATTATATGCTATAATATCCCAGCTAACAAGTTTTGGTTCCCAAAACGTTCCCAGAAAAAAGATTCTAACGTTCCCTGTTCGTTAGCCAGGAAAGTTTTCTTTATGTAAATAGAACGTTCCCTTAAGGTTACAAAAAATAACCAAACGGGAACCATATTGAAACGTTAAGGGAATGTTCTGTGTTTACTGGGATTCTGCTGTGTGACTTATCTGCCCTGTCCTGATATGCAGTGTCATGTTTTGCTCGTGATGGAGCGACTAGTTTGTAGTAGAACAGAACAATTAACCAATTAGTAACATACCTGTATATTTCGCTTTCTTTTTCTCATCTTCATTTTTATTTTTACGATACTGAGCCGCTGATGGCTTTGACCTTTTCATGATGATGAAACTAAAACACTAGTTTGCCTATGCCTAGAAACAGCACTGGGCAGAATAAACTCTTCTCTATAAGATCAACAGATATCATTCCTCCTTAAGCCCTTAATAAAGCATTGACATGGAACACAAACACTGAAATGAAACCAAAGGGCAATAAAACTGAACAGATGATGAACTGGAAGGGGAAAAGCATGTTAATATTCTCTTAATTCTGGTTTGAGCAATAGTTAGAATACTTTAATATCTCTATTGTTCACCACAATTCTATTCAGTTTATAAGCTGTCAGAAGAGACCAAATGATGTAGTTTTCAGAATTGTATCTAATGCTGGTACACACCAACAGATAATCGGGCTGATTTTGGGCCGATTTCTCCCCTTCCGACGATCATGCCTGATTATCTTGATGGTTCTACAGATTATCTTATCAGAATTTCCTGTGGTGTTAAGAGTGACTGGATCTGCTTGGAAGAACGCATATCAAACATTCACATAACAAACGCATTCATAGCGCAGCACAAAGTTAAATCTCAGCAGAGATGCGTGAGATCAGCTTGTCGATTTGTGGCAACAGCACAAGTGTTTATACCTTTAAACTACCAAAATCGTTCCAAACGCTATCAGTGCAATTTCTTCCTGCCTATCGTCTGCTATGTTTATTTTGAAGTCTCAAGAGATTTTGCAAGATTTCCCGTGTTCACAGTCGGGACACTGTTCAAAAATCTTGTCGTGTGTACCTAGCATTACGCATTTCTCAGTTTTAGCTGGACTTGACACTGAATCACTGATGTAGATGAAGTGCTCCAGCTGTAAGCTGGATTCTCGCTCTCTCCACGTCTTTTTAAAGAAGTTATGACTTTTAGTTAAAGAGTGACGCTATAATTAACAGCTCATTAGCAAGTGGAAACAGGCAATTCTACATGGCAACTACAGACCGATCTCCAAACTGTCAAATATCTTGGAGAGAGTTGTTTATTCCCAGCTCTACTCTTTAACATTTTAGATACATTTCAGTCTGGTTTCAGATGTTTGCACAGCACTGCATTATTGAAGGTCACCAATGATATTTTGTGCTAGATTTATTGGATCTGAGTGCCGTGTTTGATACAGTCAATATTCTTCTAAATCGTTTAGGGTGGGCATCAAGGGGACGACCTCCAGTTTTCCTCCTATCTAAAAGAAAGGACATTCACTGTAAATCATCTTCTCTTCTACATAAGCTCAGCTGAAATGTGGTGTCCCTCAAGGGTCAGTTTTAGGACTGTTGTTATTTACACTGTACATGCTTTCACTGAGCTTTATTTTTCAGAAATACAGCATCTCTTATCACTGCTGACGATTCCCAATATTATTTCCTTGTGAGCAGACAAAAATCATATGAGAAAGCCTTCAATTGTTTTAAAGATATTAAACATTGGTTGGCAAATAATTTCTTACAATTAAATGAGAACAAAACTGAAATCTTGATCTTGGGTTCCTCGTCTCGCTTACCAGTTATCGCTGAGTATCCATGTGTGTCGTTGAGCGTACAAGATCATGTGAGGAATCTGAGTGATTTTTGTCTCATCTCTACTTTTCAATAAGCAGATCATTTTCAATAGCTCATAAACCCCTCCCTCTCCTTGTAATCGAATGTGACGTGAGACATAGACTGCGTTCCACTCCAGTTTTAGACACACACTCGCAAATTTCCCTAAACACTTCCCCTCGGGGGAATCCCTGCCACCATTTTGAAGTGCGTTCCACTTTGTGAAGTGGACGAGGGAAGTTTATATGGATAGACCCTCTCTGTCTCTATTTTGACCGAGGGAGCGAGTCTACTTCACATGTACACTTCAGGCAGCTCCATAACCCACAATGCAACACGATTATGACGTCACTGCATATCGCGCTTAATTTACCCCACCACAAACAACTCTATGATATATTAATTATTTTTTAAACATTTAAAACACACATAATACATATAGAATGCTGTATTAAACAATTTTGTAAGGGGAAAAAATAAATCAGCTCCATTGTGGATTCCAAGTGATCAAGGGCTTAGGATGTTCCAGTTCAGCCCATACAAAGGTTCTGCCAGTAGTGGAGACTCATGCAACGTAAGCAATCACGTACATCCGAGTCAACGAGACCGAGGGAAGGGCATTTAAAAAAAATGAACTGGAATGCAGTCATATTATTCAGTTTACTTCAGTTCTGTCATGTATGCACCTGTCCTCGTTAGTCCCTGATTAGTTACTCTTCCTCCACCTGTTCCTTTTAGTGCCCTCATTTACCCCTGTATTTTTTTTAATGCCTATTCTGTTCAGTCCTTGGCAGTCATTGTTGGTGTAACCTGTTCTTATGTGTATAACCAGTAAACGCTACTCTTTCACCTAAAATGTAAGTGATGTAAGTTCAAGTGTTTTTTTTAAATAACTTTGGGTTTAGTTATTTGAAGCTATAAAAACGGGGCTGTGATGTGATGATTGACAGCTGTGATTGACAGCTTCTCTGAGTGAAGTAGTCACTGAGGCACCAGCTGACTTTTTTTCAGGATTTTCGGGCTTCTACTTGAATTTCTACATTTCCATAACTGTTTATTTCACACACATAACGAGTTGTTCTGCAGTAAACTGTACTAACTGATTCTGCAGTGTGGACTGTGTGGAGGGGGCCTTGATACCATGGGTCCATTTCATGTTCACTACTGCAATCAATTATATAATTCTAATTCTTAATCTGGATTTTCTTAACCCTAATCTAGAGATTATTTCTTCTTTATTCCTTTTTTACTTTATATCTTCTTTCCGTATAATTTATTGAATTCTGTGCAGAGAGTCATATCAATAATTTCACTACATGTTGTTCTGTGTTTGTGTAAGCCAAAAAACAAGCAACTATGTGGGGCCGTACAAGCCATTCATTCTGGCACTCTCACACACTTACATTCTCCTTTCACACACGTGTAAATTTTGGGTTGTTTTTTGCCCAAGGGCTGGGTAAATGCAGGAAAGAGCACAGGTTGGTCTAATTTTACCCAGCATAAAGGGTTGATTTTATTAATAATTTTTTTCTATGATATAGCTTATTTAGTACTTACAGATTAAATTATCTAATCCAGTGGTTCCCAACCTTTTTAGCCTCAAGTACCCCCACAACTCCATCCATAAGGCTCACCCCTTTATCGACAATAAACAAAAGTAAATGTGGCGTTTATATTTTAATGCAGTTGTAACAATTAATTTACCAATGAAACAGTTTTATTGATTACAATTCAGACCTGAAGATATTGGGAAATTTTAAATAAGAAACACAATGTAATTGGACATTCCAGCACTTCAAATGTTATTTTGAAAAAAACAAAATTTAATCATCCTTCAGAGATTGTCTCCATTTGTAAAACTGAAAGTTTCAAGATGTAGGAAATCCAACATTTGATTGAAAACAAACACTTTAATTTAAAAATAAAAAAGACACGAAAAATACCACTATAACCAGTAGAATGCGGTAGATAATCACTTATTGGCTTATAAAGTTAAGCACTTTATGCACTAATTACAATGTGTCTACTACACTTTTTATAAGAGGATTTGTGAGCATACACTCTAAAAAATGCTGGGTTAAAAACAACCCAAGTTGGGTTGAAAATGGACAAACCCAGCGATTGGGATGTTTTGACCCAGCAGTTGGGTTAAATGTTACCCAAAATAGGTTGGAAATTAAAAATCAGACTCATAATTACTAGAGGCAACAATAATAATCAAAAAGATGAGCATTTATTAATAAGCAATTTAATAAATGTTTATTGTTTAAATATTATTCAAAAAAAGTATTAATAAATGTTTGTTTATTAAACATATTAATAAATGTTAATTTCCAACATATTTTGGGTTCATTTTAAGCAAGAAATACAGTAATTTTTAAACAATATTTGGGTTAAATAAAACTACCCAGCAGGTTGGGCAAACATTTAACCCAGCCGCTGGGTAAAAACAACCCAATCGCTGGGTTTGTCCATTTTCAACCCAACTTGGGTTGTTTTTAACCCAGCATTTTTTAGAGTGTAAGGACTTATTAAACTGGCAGTAAAAAGAAACGTATTCAATGTTTTGGAGGGATATTGAGCTGCGTCAAACTTAAACAATTCTGATTGGCCATTATTTCCAACAGTAATGCATGTGATTGGCTACAATATTCAATGATGCAAAATCACGTTGTGAATAGACACATTTGAGGCGATTAACGCGACAGGTTGGGGTGAAGCTGGGGCGACGACTGCACTCAGCAAGCCTATTACGCCTAACGCTGAACATGAAAAACGCTTAACGTGGCTTTATGTACTAAGTGATATTAACAGACCAAACTTAGTAAACATCATACTAATAAAGTATACTACAGAAAAGTAGTTGAGCCCAGAATTTGAATTTTCCTCACACAGAACATATGGCTTAATGTACTAAGACAGTGATATTAAATGACCAAACTCAGTATGGTATATTAGTACTGTATGATGTTTACTATGTACAGCAAAGCAGATGAGCCCAGAATATAAACGCAATTTGTTTAATTAGCTACACGTTGTTTTCCTCCCATAGAAAACTGTTATGAAGAAAAAGCTTAATGTCGCTTAATGTAGCTTAATGTAGCCTACTAAGTGATCAAAGATCAAATTTTGCACAAAACAATTATTCTATATAGTATGCTTTAGACCAAATGCTAAGTTTGGTCTTTTAATGTCATTGTCTTAGCGTTTTCTTTATGGGAGGAAAATGCTTAACATGTAATTAAACGTGTTGCGTTCATATTCTAGGCTAATCTGCTTTTCTGTACACATGAAGGGTTTTAGAATGTCCCAGCGACAGGAATGAACAAACCAAGCAAAATCTAAATCTTTTGCGTACTCCCTGGAACACGCACATGAACCCCCGGTTGGGAATCACTGATCTATTTTGTAAAATACTCCACATAACCACTGGTTTATGACAACTTTATTTTCGATACAGTTCTTAATAGGTCTACAGCTTATTTTATATAATTTTTTACAATGCCTAAAATATATTTAACAAATATTTTAGAAGTAAAAATTATACATTTAGGTCTAAAAGTAATTCAAGTGTAATCAAAAGTCCCGTCCTGTTTCCACTGTAACGATGCTGCTTCTCCTGCTGGAGATGGGCTCGCGTTTGACGGCGGAACTCATTTCAGACCACCGCCCTCCATCTCACTCCAGCCGAAGATGCTGTGGCTGCTTCATAACCTGTCCATGAACAATCAGTGCACAGTTCTGAGAACATCTTTCAATATCCAGAGTATTTATATTCAGTATCTTTAGATATTGTTAATTTTATGCAAGGCATCAAGTGTTTCCTTCATCCGAAAGACGGATGCAACACTAGTTTACTGACATCACATCCCTGTAGTTTGCTTTGCATTACATAAAATGATTTACAGCACAGCAACGATGTTATAGATTAAATAAAACATACACACCTGTATTTCATAGACAAAATGCATCAAGTCGGCGGGGCTGAGAAGCTGAACGTCACGTGATGATTGCGCCTGACCTGCCTTCCATTTCCACTATACTCTCTCACACACACACACATACATTCTACACTCACATACACATATTTTCTTCAGACATGCATGTGTGAGAGTAGAAATGTATGTGTGTGAAAGAAGAATGTAATTGTGTGCGAGTGCCAGAAAGAATTTTGGCTTGATTGGCTCTTCATAAGAAACTGTTGCATCAGTTTTCATTCCAAAACTAACTGACTCTAATACAAGACTAGTTGGTACATGTTGGTATGCAGTTTATCTATTGGCTATGATCTTAGGAGGAGTGAATTTAGGAGGAGGAGTTTTTCAGAATTTTCCCTCATGTGTCCCTTGTGTTGCTATGGTATGTTTCATAGGTTTCAACCTATGAAACTAAAATGTAAATTTGTATTGCACAAGAATAAGTGGCAAACTACTTTAATTCAGAATTTTACAATTTGCAACAGAAATTAATAGCAGAAGATGGATCATCAGAAACTGCAGGAATCAGAAAATGACGAGCAAAGAGGACGAGATTCATCTGATGAAGTAGAGAAACCGATCCTGACACGAGCTCGACGGAACAGCATTGATGACATCAGACCAAGCTGTGAGTATCTTTTACATCCTTATACAGTTTTACATCTACTCTCAGAAATTTGCACCATTAAATCAGTTATCAGTCATCATATCTAAATTCAGGGTTGATTTTAATTGCAGGACACTTGAAACCAATGAAACCGTGATATCATGGACACTAAATGGTGAATTACTGGCAACTGTATTTGTGATTTCACAGAGACTGTAATATGATGGTTTAAAAAATATAAATAGGAAATGTGTATGAAGTGTAAGGTGTGTTTTTCTAGGATCATAAACGGTTTCAAAGTTCCTTTAAAAATACATTTTGGGGATTGGAAGTGGCGGATCTTAATGTTAAAAGTAGGGAGTCAACTGTAACATCTCAAATTACACCAATCAGAACCATGAAACTCATTTTTACCCTCTCTGCATGACAGAGGACAAGCTTCTGAGTCATATTTGGTAAAGTTTTTCTATAAAAACAAATTTTTGATTTATTTTTTTGATCTACAGTGTAACGCTTTAGATTACAGCCCGGAAAGTACTGCATAATTACAACGAATTTACAGCATAACTTTCGATAATTATAGTGTAAAGTAAGTACGTGTAAGTATAGGGGAAAAATATGTAATGTCTTGGGAATAAAGGGGTAACAACCAGGAAAATAACAAATTAATTATACTGTAAGTATTTTAGAATTAAGGGGTACTTACAGTGTTATGATAGACAACAATCTTACTTTTGGTAGGCAATTTAGTGAGAAAGTGCACTGATTAAGTTGATTTAAGGGAAGTAGAAAGAACTACCCTGCTGAAAAAAAACGGCATATGCTGGTAAGGTAGATTTGAAGCTGGTATTCTGGTCTTATGCTGGTCCTAAGCTGGTCCAGAACCAGCATGGACCAGCTCAAACCAGCATGGACCAGCATAAACCAGCTCAAGACCAGCACGGACCAGCATATACCAGCACAAACCATCATACCAGCTTGAAAACCTACCTTAACCAGCATATACTGTTTTTTTTTCAGCAGGGTATTGCAATCTATTTTAATACATGGGAAATATACTTTTGTTTCATGTAGTTACAGTGTAAGTAATACAAATCAAAAACAAATCAGTGCCTTAAAGCTCTCTAAACTACTGGCAATATATATGGATTATTTGAAATGATTTAATGATTTAATAAAAACATTAAAAAAAATAAAAAATGAGGCCGCTGCCATCTTAGCTGCGCGTCACCGCTCGTCACTACCGGATAACTGAAAATGGGCAAAGAGGCGGGATGTGGGTGGAGCTGATGCGACTGGTTGCTGAAACCACGCCCACCTATCTCGACGTGATCATGTTAGCAGGCAAAGGAGCTATCCATCTATCTTAGATACTATCTAAAATATTAATGAAGATAAGTTATATCATTAGAAAGTTCTAAAGGTTTACTGTCAATCTACGGTGTTTCTTTTAACCTCCTAAGACCCGAGACTTGGTTAGGCTTGCATTTTAGATTTCTTCTAGCTATTTGGGGTTAGGAGGAACCAATAAATATAATAACCAGATATTATCTTTGAACATGAAGGTCTTTTTGAAAAAAATTATGTCCACATATGTGGACACTCGGTCTGTATACACAAAAAAACAATCAAGACACCATTGTGTAACAAAGTGCAAATCTCGTTTATTTACAGCCTGAGCACTGTGCCTGAACATTTTCCAGTGTTACTGTTGCATTTATAATTCAAAGTCGACCACAAACAAAGTTTTTCATGCCAACTGGATTGGGCTTCATTGGCAGATATTGTCGATAAGGACAGGCTCCTGTAAATGGTACCAAATGATAAATGGTATCATTTGCTCATCAATGGAAACGCTCTTGGGTCTTGCCTGAGACCTGCAGCCTTTCAGAATGTGGTCAAGAAATGGCCTTACTTTCCAGAATTTGTCACAATCACCCAGGCCTTCTGGAATGTCATTATCAATGGCCACCTTTATTGATTGCCTCGGTTTGTTAAATCTATTGTGTGTGAATCTCTCTGTGATGGCTGGGAATCTTAACGCGGTGGACCAGTACATCCTGATTTGTGGGTATGGGACACAGGACATCAAAATTGAGGCACCAAAGAAATTATACATCTCGTCAACTGATGTGCTAAGTGGGTACCCACTCCTAGCTAGTGCTGTAGCATTGGAGCAGTATGCAATGGATTTATTAAATCTTTATCAATATACTGGTTTACATAGTCCAGTGTGGTCCAGCCCTCTCTGTCCTGCTCAGTTTGCTCCTCAGGCTCAAACTGGGTTAGGTTTGGGGTCTATTGAGCAGCTCTCCAGCGCACTCCTCGTCCTTGCTTGGGTTGTCCTTGAAAGCTTGTTCCTGGTGTTGGCTCTTCAGGGTCATCGTTTGAGCCATCAGACTCAACCTGCTGAGTCAGACATCTGGGACTGCTGCTATGGCAATGCTTCAGTCTGAACAATAACTTATAAGTTTCACCATGGAGACGTTTATGTCCCTGGCTGGCCTCAGTGGACTGTGGAGTGGGGTCTTCATCCCCACTACGCTCCTCCTCACTGCTGCTTGGCTCCTGTTGAGGAGGATAGTAATCAATATCCTCTACGGGGTCATCAATATCAGACCTCTGAGTCTCAAAGTCCTCTACCTCTGAATTGTCCCCACCAATTTAATCCAGAACTAATTCAAGTGCCTTTGACAGAGGAAGACGTTCTGGAAAGGACATCATGAGAAAAATAAAATAAAAATCAATGTAAAGTTATTTATCACACATGCAATGTAAATGTATACTGTTGTAAACTACTGTAAATTTATGTTTTCTAACAAATTCTTCCCAAACTACATTTTCACAGTTACATTTTTTGCTAATATTTTTACATTTTCAACTAAGCTAAGTCCCATTGTCCACATATGTGGACCTCGAGTTTAGTGGCATAGTAAATTTTTACTGTTACAAAAATTTGTCAAATTTGCATGCCATATTATTCATACAACACTATTATGCATAATTTAACAAGAATCAACAATTAAATTTTATTAGATTTTTTACCTTGTGGACGTTTTGGTCTGGTGTGGCTTCCTGATTTTTCAGATGTTTTCTCCGCCATCTTGAAATTTCTATGAAAATTGTTTTTCTCTTCTGACACCACTAGATGGCAGTGCAAGTGTCCACGTTTGTGTTCAACAGGTTCCAGTTACACAGAATTAAGTATTATGGTGCATACAACCAAAAATGTGATGTCCACGTATGTGGACGCCAGGTCGTAGGAGGTTAAAGATATAGATGCTCCACCAGTAATTAATTTGTGTCAGGTGTGCAAATAACATGAAAAATCAAACGGGACTTCATACCTTTATAATGAAATAGAGATTGCGAGATGAATCCAATCCATGGCACCAAAATTTGTTACATTTGTCCCCGTCTCTCCTATCATTGATCGTTCTCTGCCTCAAATTTCTTGATTTACAGTAAAATTTATCCTGAACTGTAACATTTATCCACTATATATGAACTGCATGAAAATAATATATTTGTGTTTTTAATTAGTAGTTTCTCATGATCCAGACGGAGCTGTAGAGATTCAGTCTGATGTTTCAAAGAGACGCTCACAGACGAGGTGAGACACTGACTGATTATACACAGAAATAATAGATCGATCTGAACTGATGCAGAAACACTGACACTTCTGTTCGTCTCTTCTAAGAAAGCAGCAAAAATAATAATAATAATAATGTGCACTTATTCTTAAAAGTTTGATTTGATAGAAGTCAAATATTTAATAAAATTAGTTTATACAACTGCATAATGACAATAGTACTAATAATAATATCTTGGTTTTTCATTTTCACATGATGAACCATCATGGTTTTATTTTGGCAGAAATTCTGATGTGTTTTTCACATTACTGGATCAGACAGCAATGTTTACCTCTAAAACTGAGTATGAAATCAATCATAATGTACATTTATTTTCATTTTTTTAAACCCTGGTGCTCTTCACGTGTCGGTCAAAAATGATTTTTTTTTATATGAAATGAAAGTAATATATTTTTGTTCAATAATGTTTTTTAATATTTATTAATCAATATTTTTTATTTAATATTTTTGTATTTTTTGGGGATTTTATGATACTAAATTATATTTATGCAGTAGTTATAATCCATTTATTCACTTTTGCAGCATAGACAAATGAAATTTCCAACTTAAACTGTCATAAATCTAGAATGTTTTGAAGCACAGACTGAAGTTTGGTTTCTTTTTAAAGACACATGGCAGATTATTGCTGAAGTGAAAACAGTTTAAAAAAGGAACTTTAAAATTAAAATTTTCATGAAAATTCACTGCATTTTAACAATAATTATTGCAATATATGCAATAATGCACAAAAATACTATTTTCAATTTTTATATGAAATATATATTTTCCAAAACATGTTTTACTGTAACACTGCAAGAAATCGGAGCTATAAATCTAAACAAGTTGAATTTCAAATTTGAGGTTGATATCTAAAAAAATTAGCTTTCAGAAAGATTGTGTATGCGCAGTACCAAACGCTTCCACTAGATGAAATTCATTTCCCATTCATTTCAATGCGCTCATGTTTGATTGTGAGAAGCACAAGTGTGACTAATCTCTCCAGGAGGACCATTTAACCCTTTCAAATCATGTCTAATCAAATCATGATTTCTTTTTCGTAAAGCAAGTGCCAAAAACTTTAAAGTTCCACACCATTCTGTAGAGGTAAAAAAAATCTAAAAAACAAAAACAAAAATGAGTGAAGAGCACCAGAGGGTTAACACATGTTCGCACAGTTCTGATTCTTTTCCTTTGTATGCATGGAAAGTGATGAAGATGAAGATGAAGAAAAAGAAGATGAAGATGAAGATGAAGAAAAAGATGTATAGTTAGCTGTGAGAATAAGTGTTTATGAAAAATGAAGTTTATATATTTAAATTGCAGTTTTTGTAATTTCATAAATGCACTAATCAATATTCCAATGTCGATTTTTCATTGATTTATCAAAGACTAAACTGAATTAAATTATTTAATAGTAGTATTCATTAGTGAATGTACATTAAAGGGATAGTTCACCCAAAAATGAAAATTTTATGTTTATCTGCTTACCCCCAGGGCATCCAAGATGTAGGTGACTTTGTTTCTTCAGTAGAACACAAATGATGATTTTTAACTCCAACCGTCGCTGTCTGTCAGCTGTATAATGTGTGTGAATGGGAACTTCTGTTAGAAGAGTCAAAAAAACATGCAGAGACAAATCCAAATTAAACCCTGCGGCTTGTGACAACTGAAGTGATGTCTCGCTCTGATTGAAGTACAAGCGAGAGACATCACTGCCATTGTCACGAGCCGCAGGGTTTAATTTGGATTTGTCTCTGCATGTTTTTTTGACTCTTCTAACAGAAGTGATTATTTCTGTAAGATGTTCTGAAGTGCTTCTGATTTCATTCCAATCATAATAAACATGGAAGAAAACGACTGTCATGAACTGATCATCTAGATCATCCATCGTGAAGGCCTCATCGACTCGACAGCCAGTAGCACAGTTCCTCAACAAACCGTCCAAACCGACGTGATGAATACGATCCTCAACTGGACTGAACTGGAATAAATACTTTGAATGTTGCGATCCTATCAGACTTATGATAGCAACCTGATTCGTAACAAAGCACTGTTAGCCAGAGGAGAACTGGCCCCCGACTAAGCCTGGTTTCTCCCAAGGTTTTTTTTCTCCATTTTAACACCTGTTTGCCACTTGTTTGCCACCTGATGTCACCTGATGGAGTTTGGGTTCCTTGCTGCTGTTGCCTTTGGCCTGCTTAGTTGGGGACACTTGACATTTGACTTGACATTCGATATTCAACAGTATTCTTGACATTTATTCAACAGTGTTTTGATCTGCCTGCATTGACACTATTGTATGAGAACTGAACTGAGCTGGACGATGACATCACTGTTTACTCCAGTGCTGATAGATAAATTAACTAAATTAATAACTATTGATTCTTACATCGAAATGAATCAAGACTGAATTTACTTAAGATGGATACTGACACCATTTTCTTCAAGAGCTGCTTTGCAGCCAAATGTATATACCAGTTATCACTGTAAAGCTGCTTTGACACAATCTGCATTGTAAAAAGCACTATAGAAATAAAGGTGATTGACTTGACATGAACTGAAATTCTTGGACAAGATCAGACAAGAACACACAAACTCCTCCACACATCTACTGCAGAAACACCCTCTAAAGTCTAAATATATTTAACACTCAATTAAAAGATTGACAGTTAAAGATATAGCTGGAAGCAGCAAATCACAACAGTAGTCAAATAGGTTTAGGTAAGTTAGCAAAAAAAGCCTTAAACGTGACATTGCAGCTCTCTGTTGCAGGTGAGTCAACACCACAATGAACTTTATAAACATCCGTTGGTGAATGCCTTAGGTGCTGTTGGGTAGTAGTGTGCACCGCATGAGCAAATCAGTGTGTCACTAAACTGTATTCACTGTATCCACGTAAAAATCGCGTTCCAGGGGGAGAAATGGGAACGCGGGGGCACCGCAAAGGGCACTTTCACTTTTGCGATCAAAGGGGCAGGGGCTCAAGCCCCCCGCAACCGCATTTACTTACAGGGGTGAGTCTTGAAATGTCTCGTTCACACAGCAACTTACAGTAGCGTCTGGAACACTGTTTGCATGAACGTGCAGCGAGAGTCAAGCCCGTATTCTCTTACTAGGAGTCAGCGCGAATATTCAGAGAATGCGGTTGTGAGTCCTGAAAATTTACAGGTATGAGTTCGGTTATAGAATGCGGTTGTCACTCCCGTAAATAACCGTACTGCGTGTGAACATAACCGGATTAAGGACTCAAATACAGGACTGACCACCGTATTCTGCTGCTGTGTGAACGTGGCCTATGACATTGTGATCCAGAGTTATGTTCAATACAAAATCCCTATATAATTTACCATAGTAGAAAAAAACAACATGCAGTCACTTCTTGGTTAATGGGCACGGCTTCACCATAGTATGTCCAGTAGCGCGTTTACCCACCACACAAAAAACACACAATTGCGTGGGGCCCCGAGGGCATGGGGGGCCCCTGCGATCCCCCCCTCAGTGATTTCTACGTGATACGCAGGTATATGCCGTATACCCACTCATAAAGGTCAAGGATTTCATTTTCCCATTTAAAAAAGCACGAGAAAACGGATTTGGCGCTCTTTGTTGTGTCTTGACCACTGTAGTGCCAGTTCAAGAGAAGCGGCAGCATGAAGCGCACGCAAACTGATCTTCTCCTCTGCTTTAAACCAGTTACAGCTCAAAATAAACATGAATGAACAACTAAAGGCATGTTAAAAAATACTGTTCAATTTACCAAAATCCGTATCATGTCTCGTGTAATCATTTAATAAGCTGCGGAAAGACATTAACAGCTTGTAAACAAACAAACAAACAAACAAACAAACGTATCATCACATTTACCTCAGAACAAACATATTCAGTGACCATAAACTCATTAGTCAGCTAGAAAAATAAACTATAGAGAGGAGCATTTAGCTTGTTTATATTTCAAAAAATTATTTGGAGTAGAAATAATTTTAAAGTTAGTGGGCCTATTATAACTTTATTATTATTATTTTTTTTAAAAAGAAGTGTATTTTTAAGTTTTTATACAAATCAGTTAATTTTAACCTTCAATATTAATGTAGTACCACTACCAACTGATTCCTATGTATATTGTACAGCATCAGTAAAATTTGGCATGTATTGTACCTGATATACAGTAAGGCAAGGCAATTTTATTTGTATAGCACATTTCATACACAATGGTAATTCAAAGTGCTTTACATAAAGAAGAAGAATAAAAAATAGAACATAAGGAATATAAATAACAGTAAAAACAGAGAATTTTGTTATCTGGATGGATGAGCTAGGAAGTCTTAGGGAGTTTTTGTTGTTGTTGTTGTTGTCCGTCAGAGTGGATCTAAACGGATCTATCCATCAGAGCGGATCTGAATGGATGTTCCTCACACAACAGGACTGCTACCTGTTAAGGCACTTCAAACTGATAAAAGTTTCAATCTCCGCTTTTGCCAAGACACCTCAAACTGCGCCACACAGCCCCAATCCCCCTTCCGGAGATATCTTATCTATGCAACGCAGTTCAAATTTTCCCTTTGGAAATTTCCCCCTTTGGAAAGTGTCCTGACTGTAATCCAGAGATATCTTAACCATGCACCACAGCTCAAATTTCCCCATGGTTTGTCCCCTTATCCAAATTGACCAAATTTTAACCTAATCACAAATGCTTTCTTCCTAATTCTCCCAGCAACCAGACAGCAATATTTAAAATGCATTAAAAGTCAGAATAACAAGATGATGCATAAAAGATATAAAATACATTCAAATGAAATAAAAACAGGAAAATGAAATAAAAACAGGAAAAGGAATTAAAAGAATAAAAAAATATAATATGTATAAAATAAAGTGCAAACAGTTCGGACATAGCACAGTGCTCAATCGGCAAATGCATAGATAAAAAGATGTGTTTTGAGTCTGGATTTGAATGTGGCTACTGTTGGAGCACACCTGATCTCTTCTGGAAGCTGGTTCCAGCTGCGGCTGGCGTAACAGCTAAAAGCAGACTATCCTTGCTTTGAGTGAACCCTTGGTATTTCTAAATGACTTGATCCTGATGATCTGAGTGATCTGTTAGGTTTATATTCTATGAGCATATCTGCAATGTATTGAGGTCCTAGGCCATTGAGTGATTTATAAACAAGTAACAGTACTTTGAAATCAATTCTAAATGCAACTGGAAGCCAGTGCAAGGACCTAAGGACAGGTGTGATGTGTTCATGTTTTCTGGTTCTGCTCAGAATCCTGGCAGCAGTGTTCTGTACGAGCTGCAGCTGTCTTTTGGTCTTTTTGGGAAGACCAGTGAGGAGCCCATTGCAAAAATCCACCCTGCTGGTGATGAAAGTTTCTCTAAGTCTTGACTGGAGACAAAGCATCTAATTCTTGCAATATTTTTGAGATGATAATATGCTGATTTAGTTATTGTCTTTACATGGCTACTGAAACTCAGGTCTGACTCCAAAATCACACC
>RJVU01000413.1:0-31215 GCA_003731715.1 Anabarilius grahami | reverse complement strand
AAAAAAAAAAAAAAAAAAAAAGACAAAATAAAAGACAAAAATAGCTGGATTTATAAAAAGTTTACACTTGGTTCTTCATTCTCTGTGTTGTTATCTGGATGATCTGTTTGTTTGTTTTGTGATGGTTGTTCATGAGTCTCTTGTTTTTTCTGAGCAGTTAAATTGAGCAGTTTTTTGCATATTTCTGTGCAACATTTGCATAAATTTTGCATATTAAAAGCGCTATATAAATAAAAGGTGATGTTTGAACCCTTTCCAGCAGTGACTGTATGATTCTGAGATCCATCTTTTCACACTAAGGCACTCAAACAAAAAAACTATTAAAAAAGGTTAAAACATTCACTGATGCTCCAGAATATGCAGCTCCATTTGTGCCAAAAATAAGTCGACTGCTTTGTGTTTTGTACTATACATTTGTCCTTGTCAACAGTCAATGCCTTGTTGTACAGATAAATTAGCCAAAAGAGTAAAAGGTGCTTTAACTGAGTACACTGCTCGTCGGATTGTGTTGGGTGGATTATCATAAGAGCACTGTGCAGCTATCTATTGCTGCCATGGAAGTTGTCTGTCTGCCACAGGCTTAGACAGATGTTCAGAATGGCTTTTACCAAATTCAGGCCACTTTCTGAAGTTTACTTCTGTTTTCATATTGTAAGCCCCTCTCGGGCTTTCATGAGTATGTGCTCTTGGCATAGTCTACCTGTTAGGTGAGCTCTGCGCTTCCCCCTTGGGGTTGGGTTCGTAATAGTGCTTAGCTCCCTAAGCTGATTATGATGGTTAGGCCTTGATCAGGCCCCGGGCTGGTTTGTGCTCCCCTGTTCAGGGTGTTCAGCGCACAGCCCCCTCAGTGCACTAATTAAGCACTGGGTAGATCCTAGGTGAGTGGATTATCTCCCCTCGATATGAGGGTTCATAGCACTCAGCTGAGTTCTGCTCTCCGGGATGCCCGTCTCTACGCGTGGGTTTGAGCTGGTTTCTGCCTTTCTGCAGTCACTCTTACCTACTAACTTCCTAAGAAGAATGCGTTTAGGAGGCTCTGTAATCAGACAGGGTTGGCCTGGACTAAGTCTGTTCCCCTAGAAGACCAGGTCGGCCTCCCTGGTGGCAATGAGGGTGACCCCGTTCCCCTCAAGAGTGGCTGGCCGAGGTTCCCTTTGGTTCCTTGGCCACATTCCCTTAAAGGGACCACTTTCTCACTGAAAGATGGGTTCCAGACGCCTTAGCGATTTCTTTAGGCTCTATTTGTTAAAAGAGAAAGGTAGAAGCCTTTGGAAGTTCAGCTTGGGCTGTTGGCCAAAGGGAATGCTGTCACTGACAGCCTGGTGTGACCCGAGGGGGAGTTGCCAAGCAGTTCGCGAACTGCTTTTGGGCCTTTGTCTCAAGCCATTTTTCTTGGCAGTGTTGGGGAAAAATTTAATAGTTCACACTGAAATCAATATCTGCTTTGACTATGCAAAACACCTCTTTCAGCTCTACAGACTCAGTGTCTGTTGAGACCCCGGGGGGCAACGATGGAACACCCAAACTGAGAGCTTTCCCGAACCAAGGGTGTCGTATAATTTAAATCTAAGACAGAAGGGTAACCATTGTGTTTCTTGCTTTGTAATTTAAAATAGTTCTAAGACAGGAAAGGAGCCATTTGTGTGTGTGTTTGTTAGCTTTATTCTGTATGGAAAAGTACTGAGAAGAGTTGATCAAACATTGAGGGTATAAATGATTGTGGGTTCTTTTGTGCCCTTAGTTCACACTCGGGGCAGACATTGTATGGTTGTGTCGACTGTGGACTCTTTCTTGCAAGAAATAAAATCTTTATAAAGTGAATCTTCCTAAGGTTTGTCTCTTACTAGTGATGTCAGCTGATTAGTTTTTGCCGCAACAGCAGGCACTCTCCTCAAGCATGGCGGCATGGGTATATCGTTCCCCAAAGCGTTCAAACGCAGAGTGGAGTTCCCTTCGAAAGGGAACGTCTCAGGTTACGTATGTAACCATAGTTCCCTGAGAACAGGGAACGAGACTCTGCGTTTCCTTGCCATGCTTCGGGTTGCCTGCCTGCAGAACAGTCCCTCAAGACGATAGATGCTGGCTGTCTCTCCAGGCGCTCCTTTATACTTCCGGGTCGCGCCGTATGACGTCATAGGCTGTCGCCGGCCAATAGGAATTGGAGTTTTTTGGATAGTGCTTTCAGACACCTGGGTCACGTGACGTTCCCCAATGCGTTTCAGCAAACGCAGAGTCTCGTTCCCTGTTCTCAGGGAACTATGGTTACATTCGTAACCTGAGACGTTCTCCTTACAATCGTGACGTAGAGGATCCACACAGCTAGATCAATGAGCCGTTTTATTACGACCATCATTTGAAGTGTCACAAAATACTGTAATTATCGTACATCATGGGATTGTTTTCATTATTGATCGTATATCGTACAGAGGTCAAAATTATCGTATAAATACGATAATTATTGTACGTCTGGCAAAACTGGTCGACTGTGTAAGTGTGTTTAATTAAGTTGCTGAAAATAACGAGTGTTTTGTCACTGTAATATTACTTTGGTCACGATAACGTACCAAATACGAGAGACGCCAGAACATCGCTATGGTTTCAAGCAAAAAGTTGTGATTTTCTAGGCCGATATGGCTAGGAACTATACTCTCATTCCAGCTTAATAATCAAGGAACTTTGCTGCCGTACCATGGGTGCAGCAGGCGCAATGATATTACGCAGCGTGCCTTGCAACCTGGAGACATTTGTGAGAGACACTGCATAATATCATTGCGCANCATTGCGCAGGGAGTTGGAAATTTCAAAAAAAAAAAAAAAAAGTGGAGTGTTCCTTTAAACATGAGGTATTATTCAGTTTGGGTATATCAAATGGGCAATTTTTGGTCTTATTCATCTGTTACTTGTTCCTGAGCAAACCAATTTGGCTAAGGGCAAAGTTACGTTTGGATAATAAGGATTATGTCACTGAAATTGTATGAATTATTTCATGACTTTTATTATAAAGTGAATGCTGATGTGTGTGATTAATGTTGTGATGAACTCTTTCATTCTGGTGTCCTGATGTGAGGATAATTCTGACTAATTAAAACCAATCTTGATCTATTTTTATTAGGCTTTAATAGCTGATATAACATTTTACAACAGCAACGGCAATAGAATCTCCATGGTGATCTGAATCTACGGTACTGAAGTCATTATATAAGTCTATAGCATTAGTCTTTATTTAAATTATGATGATAACTGGTTGTTTTTCTTTATTTTCAGTAGCTGTAAAGTGTTTTCTGATTAATCAATTTGATCAAACATGAGGTGAGAAGAAAAAACTGTTTACAATCAGAACTGACACATAAAATCACATATATTTGACATTTATCATCACATACTTCAACAGATTTAACTAAACTCTGTGTGTGATTGAACAGATTGAGATGGATTGGAGAAAGAAAAATCACACATCCAGAAAACTGCTGGAGCCTCAGAAATCACAGAGCAGCAGAAAACAAGAAGACAGAGAGAGAAATGGAGACACAAACCAGTGAATCACAAAAGAGGAGAGAACTGAGACTAGAGAGATGTGAAAGTATGGAGAAACTGAAGCCAGACTGTGAGTCTTTGATCAATATTGTTCTTATTTTAGTCTTGCTAGATTTTCTATTCAGATTCATCAGATCGACTTCAGACTTTCTGCATTTATAGACTATTGAAGCTTTTCACAGATGTGTGATTGACCAGATTATGATTGAGAACAATATCTCATAATTGTAATATCTCAATGTGTATGTTTATTTCTATTCTAATGTGATCCAGACGGGCCTGAAAACTTCATTCTGATGTCAAAAGTGAGGAGAGATTCTCTCACAAAGTCCTTCAGCAGGAATGGAGTGGATCTACAGTCCCTTTTCTTGTAATATATAATGAATTGAACAGTGTATCTCTTCTGCCGTTTGTTTCAGGCTATGTCTGGGTTTGGGATCTAAGAGAGGGTTTGACCCAGTGTTTACTCAGTGTTTACTCATTTAGCCTGGCTTCCAGGGAATTAATATGCACTTGTACTGTGATTAATTAATTTGCTCATTACATTAATCAAGAGTAGAAAGAGAATTGTCACTTTTGAACTTTATAATTCTGCTGTTCTCATTATAGACTATGAAAATATGAAGAAAACGTCATGAAGGTCAATAATGCACTACATGTATCCATTAACATATACTTTTTGTATTTTGTATTCATACTTTAATTGTTTCTAGGATAGATTGCACCTTTGGTCACGATATGTTTTCTGTGTTCCGTGTGGATGTGGGTTTCATGTTCTGTTTTAGTGAAGTTCTGACAAAAACTGAGTTCAGATGGACCTGTTACCACAACTATAATATATGCGTGATTGCAAGTTAAACATTTAAGTTGTAGCAATAAGGAGAATACATGTTGAAATTAAGTGTTAGTTTATTTCTTTCTCAGTGAAGAGAGCTGTAAGTGTTTAAAGCTGTTATGTTTGACATTTAAAAGAGATTCTGTAGTTCTGAAGTTTTGTGTTTATGATTGTGTTTATAAGCACTACTGAATATATAAGCTTTTATTTCTTGAAGGTTTTTTGAAGGCACTTGTTGTGTTTATTGCTCTGTCTCTGCTGTGTGTATCGATGTTTCTCAATACCAAATGTGTTCGGATTTGTGTCCTTGGTAGTTCAGACTTTGCAAGTTCGACTCAGGAGACAAACTCCTCAGGACGAGAGGACGCAAGTCCAGTAATTCTGCAGTTGGCACAGCTCTGGCTACTCTGGTTATCTGTATGCATATTTCAGCTAATAAAATTAAGTATGTTATAAAACACCACCTGCCTCTTTTGGTTTTCATTTAGAGGGTTTTGACTTGGCTGTTTTTGTTTGTAATTTTGGCCTGATCCACTCCTGAAGTTGACCCCTTTCCTCTTTTGTTCAGTAAATAAATTATTTATTTTTGAATAAATCGTGTCGTGAGCATCCTTCGTTTATATTATAGCTGACTCTTCTAATAACAGTGACTTACTTGATCATTAAATATACATGCTAAATAAGTTACATTCATTAGCATGTGTGGATTTTAACTAAAACAGATAAGAACACTGGTTCCAGGGATAGATCTCAAGTAGTTGGAGCAACTCCATGTTTTTGAGTAATCAACTTAATCTCTGTTTAAGCAACTGTTACGTTCCCCTACTCGTCTAGGGGTCTGGAAGGGAATAACAAAGGAAAATCATAAATAAATGAGTAAGAAAGAAAAGAAAAGGCGAGCATACACTTCAGTTCTCGGTCCCAGAGAGATGATGACACCAGATGATATATCAAGGAAAGGATTTTATTTACAAAAAAGAAAATAAGACATAACATCGGATAATGGGGAGCAATGGCTCAGGGGAGAGCAAGGCCTAAAATAACAAACTAAGCAGTCCACTAACTAATTTAAGGAGAAGTTCTAACCCAATAAGTGTCAAACTAAACAAATAAACAACAAACTTCCCTCAATTCCCCTGCTGTACAAAAACAGGGACAATCACAACATGACATCAACACATTATTCATTTGACTATAAGTAGTTCCCCTGGTTTCACAGACAAGACTTAAGATAGTCCTAGACTAAAATGCATGTTTGAGCTGTTTTTACTGAAAGTAACTTGTGCTGACAGATCTTAAAAGATGTCAGTGTCATTGTTTTGTCACAAGATTCAGTAATTTATTTTCTAGTGTATGTTTAGAAAAAGCCACTTAAATGCAATAATTGAACTAAGGCCTAATCCTGTCTTAATCTAAGCCCTGTCTGTGAAACCGGGCCTTTGTGTTTCTGTATCTTAAATTAGTTTGAGTCTGGAACCTCTTACTCATTTTCTACAGCATCTGGAAGAGTAAAGACCTGTGTCTTCAGTAAACTCTGTCAACTGATGAAATTCAACTTTGATTCCTGGCTTTAACTGAGCATATTGGTCTCTGTAATTCCCCTACCATCATCATCATCATCAGTCTGTTCACTCCTGTCTTGTGGAAACTTCTCTCAAACACACTTATCAAGAGCTTCTTTATCAGCTCTCAATCATAGTATTGATCTACTGTAAACATTCACACACATTGTTCCCTGCTTTTGATGGTGGATTCAAGACTATATTCACTTCAATTTATTTATATTATTTAATTTTGTATACTGTACAAATATATTTTAATAATAGCAAGCAATATCCACCTTATATTTCAAACAGCATTATGTCTGGATGTTGTTTATTATGCATCATGTAAAGAGTTCTGCTGCTGGACTGACTTGAGCCAATCACCTGAGCTGGAAATGTCACATGACTGACTCATGACATGCAGGAATATTGCATCATGTCAACACTGATTAGCTGATGACAAGAACAGTCTCAAAGCTTCATTAGCTGACAGGACATGTATCTGATTTTGTTTTTAATAAATGTCTTTTTAAGGGCCTCCAAAAATACAGCAAAACATCTTTTTATGATTTTAAAGTGTGTTTTTTTCCAGAGTAAACATATTTGAATGACTGCTAACGGAGATGTGATGGAATAGTTACGTTTAGTTCTTAACCCGACAAAACATTTTACACGTAGCATTTTTATGTCAGATGACTGGGGTATATTTATTATAAAAATTTATGAAATATATTGTGCTGAAGTAATATACATGTTATCTGAACTTACATTTGCCTGTTGTGTCAGAGTGATATATTAATGTTTCAGTTGTTTGACAAGATGAATCAGAATCATTATCAACATCTCAGAAATAAACTAAATCCAGATTTATGCATGTGAATTCAGATATTTCTAAAAATAAACATTTCTATAATAAACTGCAGTATAGAGTGAGATCAGAGCTCCTGTAATACAGTGAAGTGTCTCCCTCTACTGGTGATCATCAGAGTTAAAGATCTACACTGATATTCACACTGACATGAAAACACACACACAGATCTTCATGAATTGAGTGTGTGTGTGTGTGTGTGTGTGTGTGTGTGTGTGTGTGTGTGTGTGTTGGTGGAGCTCATGTTTGATGATCTGACAGAATCATGTTTATTCTCAGATTGATTCATTCCTCATCATCACACTAAACCTCACAGAAGATCTGATTCTGAACATCACTTTCTTTAAACTACAAACACTAAATTAAGAGAATAATTCATGCTCTTACCAGAGATTTCTGGATTCATCTGATGATGATGATGATGATGATGATGATGATGATGGTTCATATCAAATCTTCATAATCTCCTAATTGAACAATATCCATAAAATCATGGATTAGTGATGAATGCTTTACTTGGAGTCTTTTTATCAAATAATTCATTTAAATAATTCATTTAAATCTGGAAATTTATGTTTGTTTCGCATCAAAAATTGCAGAATAACTAAATGGACAAAAGAGAAAGAGGAAAATGGAGATCAAAAAGGACAAAAAGTCTAATGAACTAATACAGAAAAAGATATCAACTCTAGTCAGACAAAACAGCATTAGTGACAAACCAAACTGTTATTCACGAGTTCACACTTACAAATAAGTCAGGTAAATTAATTGGTAAAAGTATTTGGCGTGCTGTCCGGGGAGAGGGCTCCGAGCTCGGTAATCGACCCAAAAACACAGAGTTTTAAATGTATTTAAAATATGTATTTTATTACTTTCGAGTATTTTGTAATTTGTATTTTCCTTAACAGAGAAAAAATCAAATGTAATTTGTAATTAAATACTTTGAGTGAAAGTAATTTGTATTTAAAATACTCAAATTACATTCTAATATATTATTTTTTTCTCGCATACAATAACTTTCATCACCAGGCTTAAAGGGTTTGTTCATTCAAAAATGAAAATAATGTCATTTATTATTCACCCTCATGTCGTTCCACATCCATAAGACCTTTTTTAATCTTCGGAACGCAAATTAAGATATTTTTGTTGAAATCCGATGGCTCAGTGAGGCCTGCATCAGTTCATGTGAGTACAGTGGTTCAATATTAATATTATAAAGCGACAGGAATATTTTTGGTGCGCCAAAAAAACAAAATAACGACTTATATAGTGATGGGCGATTTCAAAACACTGCTTCAGGAAGCTTCGGAGCGTTATGAATCTTTTGTGTCGAATCAGTGGTTCGGAGCGCCAAAATCATAGTCAAGATTCATAACACTCCGAAGCTTAATGAAGCAGTGTTTTGAAATCGGCCATCACTATATAAGTCGTTATTTACTAGAACGGATTTAAATGTTTTTAGTACGTTAATGGATCTTGAGAGAGGAAAGTCATTGTTCCCTATGCAAGCCTCACTGAACCATCGGATTTCAACAAAAATATCTTAATTTGTGTTCCGAAGATGAACGAAGGTCTTACTGGTGTGGAACGACATGAGGGTGAGTAATAAATTACATTATTTTCATTTTTGGGTGAACTAACCCTTTAAAGGTAGGGTAGGTCATTTTCGGAGGGGCTAGCAATAGCGAGCTAGCATAAGAATCCCACCCTCCCTTCAGATCGTCTCCAAAGCCACGCCTCCTCCAAAACACATGAACGCACATAGCAGGGAGAAAAAGCATCACGAGAGACTGTGTTAAACTACCTCATAGCTCAAAAGCACATAACAATAATAATAAGGAACATCAACAACTTAAAGAGCACCGACCTGTAACATCTGACTGCTGCAGATTCATTTCGGCATTGATAGTGTTGCCATTGAAACGCATAAATTCGAGTCACGGCCCGCTCCTAGTATAACGTCACGGGTTGCCATCTCTTAATTATGGTAGTTATGGCGTGAACACAGCATAAGCTCATTGTTTTGGTTCAGGAGGAACTGTAACGGTACATTCACATGGGGCATTGGCGTCAATGCTTGATGGAGGGCGTGTCTGAAGCTTGGTGCTGACGTGATCGTCATAGTAACAACAGCCAATCACATTACTTTCCGGTGTTGCATGAATGCAATTGGCTAGCGTCTGCGCTAGGGTACTTGCATAAGGCGATCTGATTGGTTCTGATTGGTTAGATCTGACGCTTGCATTGGCACTTGAAAAGTTGGGAAATTTTCAACTTCCGCCGCAAGCAACGCGAGTGAAGCGACCCACAATTTAGAAATGAAAGTGTTAACGCCGACGCCCTGTGTGAATGCACCGTAAAAGGCAGCTGCTGTTTCGGTAGCGGAGTTCGTGACCGACGTCTGTCTTACTTTGTATAGCAAGGTCAGAAGCAGGTAAAGAAGCTGCTTTTGTGCTCAGTCAAACTGCTTTAAGGTAAAGTATCTACTATCAGATATTATTCACTAAATGTCATTATAGGACAGATTAACGCAAATGGCTAGAACTTGTGAATTGACTTGCTAGCTAAAGCATGACGTGCGGATCGCAGTTATATCCGCAGGCGCTGCAGATAATCCACGGCTGGGCAGGTCAAGTTATAAAAAAATAACATTCTGATTAATTGCAGCTGAAAACACAGTCAGCCATGTCTTAAATTAATGTAACCGTAAGTATATTCGGTCTGTGCGTTCGTTCTTAAAGTGACAGCAGCCTAATAAACCTGCTGCTGTCTGTCATTAATGTTAAACAAGCAACAAAAGAAATAGACAAAATCACTCACTGCTTCTGACTGAATAACTTTAGTATCTTTATAAGGATCATCAATCTGTATTTAATTGTTACAGTGAGGACTGTGCAGTGTTTTTACATGATTATTCCATTTCTGTATAATTTCTTAATTTAATGCTACTGTTAAATAGTTGTTAGTGCTTTTTGAATGCTTTGGCCATACATAGCAACTGAGAGCAACTCTCTCTTACGTGTATCTAACTCCACTGTTACTCTCGCACTTGCACTCTCGTAAATTTTGTTTGTATTTTTGTATTTTCAAATTACAAATTTCTTGTATTTTAATTAAATACATTTTTTCCATTCAGGTTTTGTAGTATTTTGTATTTTATTTAAATACATTTGATGAGTAAGTATTTGTAATTTGTAACTAAATACTTTTTGATGTATTTGTGCCCATCTCTGACAAAGACTCATTTCACTTACAACAATGACAAACCCTGGTTCACTGCAAAACTCAGCCGGGTCCGTCAGGCCAAAGAAGATGCTCGCAGAAAAGGGGACAGAGTCTTGTACAAACAGGCCAAATACACACTGGAAAAGGAGATTAGAGTGGCAAAGAGGAATTATTCTGATAAACTTCGTAATCAGTTCTCTTCTAATGACACGGCTTCAGTGTGGAAAGGTCTCAAAGACATCACCAATTACAAGACACCATCCCCCAGCTCTGTGGCGAATCAACGACTGGCAGACGATCTGAACGAGTTTTATTGCAGGTTTGAAAAATCACCATTAACACCTCCAACAACCCCCCTCCCCCCTACACCTACAATTCAGTTCAGTGAAGATGATGTGCGCCATGTCTTCAGAAAGAACAAGAGAAGAAAGGCACCAGGCCCAGACAGCGTTTCACCAGCCTGTCTGAAAACCTGCGCTGACCAGCTGGCCCCCATCTTCACACAGATCTTCAACAGGTCACTGGAGCTGTGCGAAGTCCCCTCATGCTTCAAACGCTCCACCATCATCCCCGTCCCAAAGAAACCCAAAATTACTGGTCTTAATGACTACAGACCTGTGGCTCTAACGTCTGTGGCCATGAAGTCATTTGAAAGACTGGTTCTGGCTTATCTGAAGGACATCACTGGACCCTTACTGGACCCCCTGCAGTTTGCTTACCGAGCAAACAGGTCTGTGGATGATGCAGTCAATATGGGACTGCATTATGTTCTCCAGCATCTGGACAGACCAGGGACTTATGTGAGGATCCTGTTTGTGGACTTCAGCTCTGCTTTTAACACCATCATCCCATCACTCCTCCAGCCCAAACTAACTCAGCTCTCCGTGCCCACCTCTGTCTGTCAGTGGATCACCAGCTTCCTGACAGACAGGCAGCAGCTAGTGAGGCTGGGAAAATTCTCATCCAGCACCCGCACCATCAGCACCGGCGCCCCTCAGGGCTGTGTCCTCTCCCCACTGCTCTTCTCCCTCTACACCAACGACTGCACCTCTAAAGACCCCTCTGTCAAGCTCCTGAAGTTTGCGGACGACACCACAGTCATCGGCCTCATCCGGGACGGAGACGAGTCTGCTTACAGACTGGAGGTTGAACAGCTGGCTGTCTGGTGCAGTCTTAACAACCTGGAGCTCAACACGCTCAAGACAGTGGAGATGATCGTGGACTTCAGGAGAAACCCCCCTGCTCTCCCCCCACTCACCATCATGAACAGCACTGTGACTGCAGTGGAGTCATTCAGGTTCCTGGGCACCACCATCTCACAGGACCTGAAGTGGGACATTCACATTGACTCCACTGTGAAAAAGGCCCAGCAGAGGTTGTACTTCCTTCGCCAGCTGAGGAAGTTCAACCTGCCACAGGAGCTGCTGAAACAGTTCTACTCTGCCATCATTGAATCCATCCTCTGCACTTCAATTACCGTCTGGTTCAGCTCAGCTACCAAATCTGACCTCAGAAGACTACAGAGGGTAGTCCGGTCTGCTGAGCGAATCATTGGCACAACCCTCCCCACTCTCCAAGAACTGTACTTATCCAGAGTGAGAAAAAGGGCAAAGAAGATCACTCTGGACCCCTCACATCCAGCACACTCCCTCTTTGAACTGTTGCCATCTGGTCGACGCTACAGAGCCCTGAGCACCAGAACGACCAGACACAGGAACAGTTTCTTCCCTCAGGCAATCCATCTCATGAACACTTGACAAACATGGAACACACAACACTATTACACATTATTTACTTAAAACACTTACTTATATTTCAAATTTGCACACATAACTGTACATACAATTGTCTATATTATATATTGTTTTTTTTTTTTTTTTGCACTTTGTCTATCTTGTAAATTTGTATATTATTATTTTATTCTTTTTATTATGTGTTGTGTCTTGTCGCTGTTACTCTGCTGCACTGTGGAGCTTCTGTCACTAAAACAAATTCCTAGTATGTGTAAACAACATACCTGGCAATAAAGCTCTTTCTGATTCTGATATTAAAATAGAAAACCATTATGAAGTTGTAATAATATTTCACAATATTACAGTTTTTTTTTCAGTTTTTTTGATTAAATAAATGCAGATTTGATGAGCAGAAGAGACTTATTTCAAAAACATTAAAAATAGTAAGGTTTCCAAACTTTTGAATGGTAGTATATATATAATATATATTATATATTGTTGTTGTTGTTGTTGTTTTTCAGGGATATTTACAACAAAGCCATATCAAAGACCATTACTTTTACCCCAAATGCTAATTACTTGCAATTTTACATGTTTAAACATTTACACTATCCTGGGTTTTGCCCATTTGTCAGAAATCATTTTTTACTCATTTATGCAATAAAATTTAGTGTGCTTACTTATTAAACTGCTCTTAATTTTCATTGATGACTGCACACAGTGATAGGATCAGTGTTGAAAAAGTTACTTTTTTAAAAGTAATGCATTAGGTATTATGCTACTCCCTAAAAAAGTAACTAATTGCGTTACTTTTTATGGAAAGTAATGCATTACAATAAGTTTGCTTTACCTTTTCTCACTTGGGCTGGGATTGCTTTTTTTTAAAAATAACAACAAAAAAGTTGTATTTTTTTTATAAATGAGGGCCATAATCTTTTATTATCCTCACGGTGATGCGCTATAAAATTATTGCGGCGCAAATTATAACATTAATTTAATAATAAAATTAACCTAATATTATTAATAATAGACTAGAAGAATGTAATAGCCTAAATGCCAAATCCTCTTAATATTGCCAATATTTGATGCTTTTGACAATATCTCTGGTCTGTTGACGCAACCCAGCACTGGGGGGTTATCGCCAGCTAATATTTTACTAATAGGTATTGTAAATAATGACATAATTTAAATAGCATTACACATTTCAGATTGTTAAAGTATTGCACTCTTAAACATTGTATTACGATATCAGCCGAATTGCCTATTGTTTTATCTGGAGGTATTTACGGTTTGAATGTGATGACGTTACATTGTGACGGAAGACGCTGTTATGTTGTAGCCTATTGAGCTGATGCTTGTTCAAGTTATGCTGAATAAAGTTGCTGAAGAGATAAATAAGCACGCGGTAACGGTAAAGATAGTTTGCGGTTTGATATTCAGATTTCTTTTGGCTAAATACTAAGTGCGCTGTCATAGACATGCAAATAATACCGAATATCATTCTCCATGATTTGTGAATTAAGGTGACGCTTTCCTTTGGGCCGAAATCAGGTTTTTTTTCGTAGCGACTCTTAATTTTATAATGGCTATAGCTCCAAATGTTGGACACTTAGAGGAATGAAACCGGTGTCATCTTCACCAGCTTGATCTATGAATTTTTTCACAGCAAAGCTCTTGTCCGTAAACCCCTTGGTAAGTCCGCCAGTAAGGAATGTGAAAGAAAGGCGTTCTTCATGTTTAACGTCTATTACCAATAAACACGCAGACTGCTGGAATAAAAGAACATTGTTTTAAGTCAAGCTCGATTTGTGAAAACTTTCACAATAGCATTTTATCTCGTGGCCATGTTTCTCTTTGCTCTGCCTCCCGTTTTTTGTATAATATGGTCTTACAGTTGCTGTTTCAATGAATAACCGTTTCCAATCCATTAGGTGTTACAGTACAGAAGGGACGGAGACAGGGAATCGCAGTTATTGATGTTTATTAAAACCAGTACGGATAGACAGCAGTGCAGGTGAGTGAATAGTGAAGCAATGGAGAGACTTGAAGTGTTGAAAGGTAATACTGTCCTTTTGTGATCGTAGATGCAATGGATCTTGAAGCAGATGTAAATGGAGATCGCTGGAGACACGGAAAACTCACACACAGACTGGGAATCACACGAGGAGAACTGGAGACGCTGGAGACAGGTAAGTAGATCGCTGGGAGTCCTTAAGGTAAGCATACAGGTAAGTGTAGATGCAAACGAGACCGGACGAAGAGTGTGTGTGAGTCTCTTATACTGTGGGTGATTGCCTTGCTGATGAGGTGCAGGTGCCGGTGATCAGTATTCGGGTGATTGAGTGCGCTGTGATTGGTGGATGGTGGAACCTGACGTGTCTGTGACATTAGGTAAATGACCTTATATATATATATAGGTCACTAATATCACTATTTTGATCTTTGAAAACTTTCACAGTTCAGTACGGGTCAGCTAAACGGTTCCCTGGGTCACTAACTTTAATCTGTCAAAACTTTTCCCTGTGACCCTTCCCAGGGACATCACTATTCTGATCTGTGAAAACTTTCACAGGTCAGTTTTGGTCAGCTGACCCTTCCCAGGGTCAGTAACATCACTATTCTGATCTGTGAAAACTTTCACAGTTCAGTGCGGGTTAGTTGACCCGTCCCAGAGTCAGTAACATCACTATTCTGATCTGTAAATACTTTCACAGGTCAGTTTTGGTCAACATCACTTTGTCACAGATTAGAATCGGTATGTTGCTGACCCTGGGAAGGGTCAGCTGACCCGTACTGAACTGTGAAAGATTTCACAGATCAGAATAGTGATGTTACTGACCCTGGGAAGGGTCAGCTGACCAAAAGAAAAGTACATTAAAGTTGAAATCAAACCTAAAATAAACCCCCAGGATGCGGTGCCAAGGCACTATCAGCCCAGGCCGGTACCTTATGCATTTAAAAAAAAAAAGTTGAAGTGGAGTTAGAGCGGTTACTCAATGAAAAATTTTGGAACCCCGTCAAATTTTCACAGTGGACGGCACCAATTGTACCTGTCCTTAAACCAGATAATTATAAAGGTAAAAAGTGCTCTGTATTAGAAGTACAATGAAATTTGTATAACTAGAATGAAAACATGAGATCAGGTTTTGAAAGAATGACTAGCTGTGTTACAAGTGTGATCAGTCTAGAGTTTTTACTAAGAGTTTTAACCCTGTAAATCCCACTGTTGCAAAATTACAACATCACTTTCAAAAAAAAAAAGGTTTGCAAATGTTTTTTTCCTCTCAAGACCACATTTACATAGTTAATGGGTTCTATTGTTTGTCCTGACAATGTACTGGATAGAAAAAGTGTTTATAGGTCCGGTCATCTGGCCATGAAGTTACTCTACCTGCAAACTTCACGTCAAGCTCATTTCCTTTTTTTACATGACTGGATTTGTCAAGATTCAAGTAAGTAAAATTCCTTACATATTTTTTTTTGTGTTTATTACAATGTCCAGAACACAGATATATTTTCTTATTTTGGAAAACATTAATCAAATTTGATTTAGAGATTGTTAAGTCCATGTTGTAATTCTACAACGTTGGGCCAGAGTGGTAGTCAAAATTGCCTGTGCTCCTTACACATAACATAAGGACACTGCACTTCTCACATGGTCACTAAATGAAATTTAAACGGTTAGATTCATTGTAACTAAGTTCTAAATGTGCTTTTCTGTTAAATTTGTACATAGTTTAGCTTAGACCATAATTAAAAACAGGAATAAACTGTATGTGGGATGCAGTGAAACTCTCTGTATCTTTGTAGTTTATTTGTTTTTTAACTTCTAAATGATCCTGAGATTTTTTTTAAGTGTTGGCCAAGTAGCAGTTTATAGAATTAGGAGCTCTGAATGTTTTTGGGGGGATGCCTTTTGCATTCTTCAGGGACAGGTGTGAATGGTCTTGAATATGAACCTGTAAGTGCACTGGGGGGGATGTATGTGTTCTTTTAGTATGATAAGTAGAGAGATAATAGGCCATCCACACAGTATTGTTTGAATGTAGTAGTGGAATTTTGATTAGCATTTGCATGGAAATTATAATACTTTGATGGATAATACTTAGATCTCTACCCTCGACACATGGTTTACCACCCTTTCTATTCTTTCAGTTTATCTACTACAATATATGAACCATTTGTATTATTCACTTATTTATTTTTGTACTTTTTCCATTTCAGAATGCCAAGATGTCATCGGACCACCCCCCCACTGGATGTACGCAAAGACATGATTGCACATTTCCCAGTAAAGATGAATAGAGGACGCTGTTGTCACAGTTGATGAATCCGCTGTCTCATTCTGGTGTCTGTGTGTTTGTGTGGGTGTGTCTGGTTGATTGTTTCGTGTGGGCGTCGCCGCTGATTGTTGATGAGCGGCAGCTGTGTGCTATTACCATCTGCCTATTTAACGCCTTGTCTTTCGTCTCGTGTTTGTCAGATCGTTGTTTGGAATCCTGGTGTTGTGTCCTGTGCTCTCTCGTGTTTCTTTGTTCCCCAGAGTGGATTCTCGTCATTGTTTCTTGTTCCTGTTCTTCATTGGACTATCACTTTGGATCGCACTCACGGACTCACGGACTCACAGACTCACGGCACCTTCTCTCTTCACCACTGGATTCCCGCTGCCCATCGAATTCCCTGCGTCACCACTCTCTTGTTGTCTTCTCGTTTGACTGACCTACTCTGTGTGTGAAGCTCTAATAAAGAGATTAACTTGCAATTGCATCTGTCATTTTTCCCATGACAGAACGATCTGACCAACTATGGATGCAGCAAGTTCAGCAGCATTGATGGAGTTCATCAATCACAGCATTTCTCGGATGAATCAACAACAGGAGTATATCTGCCACCGGACGTGCTGTTCAAGAGCTGGTGACGCAGGTGTCCGAGCTCTCCCGGCAGCTTCAACAACTTCGTGCTCCCACTGCGCCGCCCACGCCGCCGATTCCCCCTACACCTCTGGAGCGGATAAACCAGCCGGAGCCACGCCTCCCGGTCCCTCAAACCTACGCCGGTGAGCCGAACTTTTGTAGAGCTTTCTTGACCAGATGTTCCATGCATTTCTCATTGCAGCCACATACCTTTGAAAGAGAGGAGTCCAAGGTGGCGTTCGTACTGACGCTTCTGACTGACCGGGCTGCTTTGTGGGGAACGGCGGTGTGGGAGAACCAGGACCCGTGCTGCACCTCGGCTTTCCCGGGAGGAGAGAGAAAGGCGGAGATCCCAGGGCTTATGTATGTACTGCGGTGGAACGGGTCACTTCCTACGGTCATGTCCGGTAAAAGACCAAGCCCGGTAGTAATGAAGAGGCTACTATCGGGTGGGATCTCCGCCTAAAGGCAAGTTATACTCTCTGTCCGCTCCCGAGAGGGAGGCCATGGAGAAATATATTTCTGATTCTCTGGCAGCGAAGTTCATCCGCCCTTCCTCTTCTCCAGCGGGGGCGGGGTTCTTTTTTGTGGGGAAGAAGGATGGTTCCTTGCGACCTTGCATTGATTACCGAGGGCTGAATAACATCACGGTAAAGAATACTTATCCTTTGCCGTTGATGTCTTCAGCCTTTGAGAGGTTGCAGGGAGCATCCGTTTTCACTAAATTGGACTTAAGGAACACTTATCATTTGGTTCGCATCAGGAAGGGGGATGAATGGAAGACCGCTTTTAACACCCCTGGGGGGCACTTTGAATACTTGGTCATGCCCTTCGGGCTGTCCAACTCCCCAGCGGTCTTCCAGGCACTCGTCAATGATGTGTTGAGAGACATGGTTGACCAATTCATATATGTCTACCTGGACGACATATTGATATTTTCCTCGTCTCTCCAGGAACATGTTCAACACGTCAGACGAGTGCTTCAACGTCTGTTAGAGAATGGGCTTTTTGTCAAGGCGGAGAAATGCGATTTTCATGCACAGTCTGTTTCTTTTCTAGGGTACATCGTCTCGTCTGAGGGAGTGCGCATGGATCCTGACAAGGTTAAGGCTGTGGTGGATTGGCCAAGTCCAGATTCCCGTAAGGCCCTACAGAGGTTTCTGGGGTTCGCCAATTTTTACCGGCGGTTTATTCGCAATTTCAGCCAACTAGCCGCGCCTCTGACCGCCTTGACCTCCCCCAGAACGACGTTCAGGTGGTCCGATGCAGCGGAGGCTGCATTTACCAAACTGAAGGGTCGCTTCGTTTCGGCTAACATTCTCATTGCCCCTGATTCCTCACGTCAGTTCGTGGTGGAGGTCGACGCGTCAGAGGTGGGGGTAGGTGCAGTGTTATCTCAGCGTTCTCCCACAGACGATAAGATGCACCCTTGTGCGTATTTTTCTCATCGTTTATCTCCCGCCGAACGCAATTATGACATTGGTAACAGAGAGCTGTTGGCAGTCAAATTAGCATTGGAAGAGTGGCGACATTGGTTGGAAGGTTCGGGGGTACCTTTTATCGTTTGGACTGATCACAAGAACTTAGAGTATATCCGATCAGCTAAAAGACTTAACTCCAGGCAGGCTCGGTGGGCACTTTTTTTCGGACGATTTGATTTTTCTCTCTCGTACCGCCCGGGCTCCAAAAACATCAAGCCCGATTCTTTATCTCGCATTTTTGATCCTTCCGAACGCCCGTCTACTCCCGAGTGTATTCTTCCCGAGACATTAGTGGTCTCCACTCTTACATGGGAGGTCGAATCGAAGGTCTTGGCGGCCTTAGAAGGGGTAACGCCTCCGCCCGGATGCCCACCGAATCGTTTATTTGTGCCGGAGAGTTTGAGGTCCTGCGTTATCAAATGGGGTCACTGTTCCAACGTAGCTTGTCATCCAGGGGTTAATCGTACCAGGTTTTTGGTTAAGCAACGATTCTGGTGGCCTGCTATGGCTCGTGACATTCACAGTTTTGTTTTGGCTTGCTCGGTTTGCGCCACTGGTAAGACTTCCAATCGACCCCCAGATGGGTTACTCCAACCGCTGTCTGTCCCTTCGAGACCCTGGTCCCACATTGCGCTAGATTTTGTCACCGCCCTCCCACCCTCTCAAGGGTACACGGTCGTTTTGACCGTAGTGGACCGGTTCTCGAAGGCGGCGCATTTTATTCCCTTAACCAAATTACCCTCTGCTAAGGAGACAGCTGTAACTGTCGTTGACCACATCTTTTGGTTACATGGCCTCCCGGTAGATGTGGTGTCCGACAGGGGTCCCCAATTTGTGTCCAAATTTTGGCAAGAGTTTTGTAGACTGCTGGGGGCGACTGTCAGTCTTTCGTCTGGGTTCCATCCCCAGACCAATGGTCAAACCGAGAGAGCCAACCAAGATTTGGAGAGAATGTTGCGATGTTTGGCTTCCAGGAATCCTTCCTCCTGGAGCCAGCAGCTCTCTATGATTGAGTACGCACATAATTCGTTACCAGTGTCTTCCACGGGCCTCTCACCGTTTGAATGTAGCGTAGGTTACCAGCCACCTGTGTTTCCCAGTCTGGAATCCGAAGTCGCGGTCCCCTCCGCTCACGCCTTTGTCCAGAGGTGCCACCGCACTTGGAGTAGAGCCCGTGAGACTCTTCTGCAAGTAGGGCGCGCACCAAGGCTAAGACTGATCGCCACCGGTCGAAGCCTCCCGTATACGTCATGGGTCAAAAAGTGTGGCTTTCTACCAAGAATATTCCGCTCCACTCCATTTCTAACAAGTTAGCTCCCAAATTTATCGGCCCGTTCCCTGTCACCAAGATCATTAGTCCGGTGGCAGTCCGACTCAAACTTCCTCCAGCGTACAGGAGAATTCATTCCGCCTTTCATGTCTCCAAAATTAAACCTGTGTTTCATTCACATCTTAATCCGCCAACTCCGGTTCCCCCACCGCCGCGACTCGTAGACGGGGAGCCTACTTATTCGGTCAATCGTATTCTGGACTCAAGGCGGAGGGGACGTGGATTCCAGTACTTGGTGGACTGGGAAGGTTACGGTCCGGAGGAGAGAAGTTGGGTTCCTGCTAGGAACATCCTGGATCACTCCCATATCGATGATTACAATCGACAGGTAGGTGGTTCTGGGAACGCCGTGAGGCGTTCCTAGGAGGGAGGGTACTGTCACGGTTGATGAATCCGCTGTCTCATTCTGGTGTCTGTGTGTTTGTGTGGGTGTGTCTGGTTGATTGTTTCGTGTGGGTGTCGCCGCTGATTGTTGATCAGCGGCAGCTGTGTGCTATTACCATCTGCCTATTTAATGCCTTGTCTTTCATCTCGTGTTTGTCAGATCCTTGTTTGGAATCCTGGTGTTGTGTCCTGTGCTCTCTCGTGTTTCTTTGTTCCCCGGAGTGGATTCTCGTCGTTGTTTCTTGTTCCTGTTCTTCGTTGGACTATCACTTTGGATCGCACTGACGGACTCACGGACTCACGGACTCACGGCACCTTCTCTCTTCACCACTGGATTCCCGCTGCCCATCGAAGTCCCTGCGTCACCACTCTCTTGTTGTCTTCTCGTTTGACTGACCTACTCTGTGTGTGAAGCTCTAATAAAGAGATTAACTTGCAATTGCATCTGTCATTTTTCCCGTGACAGCTGTAGACACTGCAATAATGGATACACAATACATTGTATAGCAAGTGCAATGTTCGCCTGTGCTTCTCAGATGTAAAGAACTTAGGGACAGTCTTAGGGACTATCACTGTAAAACACAGACTTCATTCAAACCACATTGAAAGTGATAGAAGAAAAAGTTTAATAAATACATTTTTTTCAATATTTTTATTAATAAATGCTTATTCATAAAAAATATGATTGTTGTGTGATTATTACTCATGATATAACCCTGCAAATGAATGCTTAAATGCTCTGTATATCTGTTCGGACAGAAGTGAGTACAAAAACAGAAATTCTGCTCCTAACTAGGCCCAACGTTGCAATATTACAACATTTCCCTAAAAACTTACTAAAAAGTTAAAAATTAGAAAAATCTTTAATTTCTACATCAGAGGCCCCCTAAAACAATACCTGAGAGAAAAAAAATTTTTGCTCTTTTTTTTCTATATTTGGGTTTTACAGGGTTAAAAATGTACACCTTGTGAAAAAAGTGCCAAAGGGAATTAAAAAAAGAAACTAAGACTAAATGTGCAAGTGAACTCATGAAAACCACATTATGACTTACTCATACTCCTATTTTAATCAAGTTGTTTCAGTTTAGATCCCTACGGTGGCCGAGAGAGCTCAATGCGCTGCAAATGAAGAAAACACATGCAATTAGAAAAAACACCAGCAAATAAAGAAAACATCTTCATCAGTTTGACAACACATGCGCTGCAAAACTCCACAACTCTTACAAATAGACAAACGTGCTGAAAATAGCACATACCAGGCCCAGGAATCTCAAGCCCTTCTGCGATGATCTGAATGATGATGAGGATGATGATGATGATTAGGCTACTTTTAGAATTAAATTAATAATTTAATTTGCCCCACAATAATTTATAGCGCATCACACGTACGTGCTGTAATAAGATTAGCTAACTCCTCATTTAAAAAAAAAACTACTTGTAACACCTACATCTCTCATATTTTTCAATACGTATGGGCCACAAGAGAAATATTAAGAAATAAATTAAGGTTAAATAGTGTTATCAGAACATGTTGAAGATCATGTAGAGCCCTCATCACTTTTGTTTTTACTTTCACTTTTTGCAGTGAATAATTGACTGGGATTTGAGACATAAAATCAAGTAAATTATTTAAAAATGTTTAAAAATATTATTTAGGCCTATTATTAATAATTTATGAATAATATTTTTTAAAGCAAAATAATATCCCCCAAATCGTTTGTCCTGGTGCCGGGACTGGCACAGACCACAACGAAAATGTTATAGAGAACATATTGACGTACCTGTCTGGGACCGCTGGGATTGTTCAAAGTTTACTCGTGGTGTGCACCTGAAAGGTGAGTTTTTTTGTTTATACTTTTGTTTGTTAACATTCTGATCGTATGTGCATTATGAGCAGGCCTATTTGCAGCATGTTTCATTATTTGTAAGTGTTGTGGGCTTTTGCAGCGCGTTTTTTCTATTTGTAAGTGTTGTGGGCTTTTGCAGCGCGTTTGTCTATTTGTGAGTGTTGTGGACTTTTGCAGCGCGTTTGTCTATTTGTAAGTGTTGTGGACTTTTGCAGCANTATTTGTAAGTGTTGTGGACTTTTGCAGCGCGTTTGTCTATTTGTAAATGTTGTGGGCTTTTGCAGCGCATTTGTCTATTTGTAAGTGTTGTGGACTTTTGCAGCGCGTTTGTCTATTTGTAAGTGTTGTGGACTTTTGCTGCACGTTTGTCTATTTGTAAGTGTTGTGGACTTTTGCAGCACATTTGTCTATTTGTAAGTGTTGTGGACTTTTGCAGCGCGTTTGTCTATTTGTAAATGTTGTGGGCTTTTGCAGCGCATTTGTCTATTTGTAAGTGTTGTGGACTTTTGCAGCGCGTTTGTCTATTTGTAAGTGTTGTGGAGTTTTGCAGCGCATGTGTTGTCAAACTGATGAAGATGTTTTCTTTATTTGCTGGTGTTTTTTCTATTTGCATGTGTTTTCTTCATTTGCAGTGCGTTGAGCTCTCTCGGCCACCGTAAGATCCCACTTGAGTGTCTCAAAGCTAGAATCAGCTCGTCACATGTGCTAATTTGATCTAATGCACTGTAGCATATGCACACGTATCAGGATAATCAATAAACTTTGGAATTTTCAGAACGCTTTTAACCTCCTGAACTCTGCATGTTACTCAACGAATCGGCTCCGGCCGGTCTCAGAGTGATTGTGACTTTGGCATTTTTATTACCCTCCGAGGTAAGACAGGGGGCCCAATTTCCTAGCTCTTGGGACATCAAAGGGCCCCCATGTGGACTAAAGAGCCAGATTACATTCCAGCACACAGACACAGACACACACACAAACACACAAACATGCATTGAAGACTGTATATGTAACATATAACTATGCCAAAATGTACCCGTCATGTATTTCAAGTGCATGCATGTTTCCTAGTGTTTAGACTTAGTTTAAATAATTATAGTTGAGTTAGTTTTAATGATAAATTTGTCTGTAAACCATAACTTCTTCTACATGCTTTTCTTATGTCAAGTTTAGATTAATTTTAAAGCTATTTCCACGTCTCATTCCTCTATGTATATTACATGGCTGTCAAATGCATTGTTCGATTTGTTTAATGATGCTGTGAAGAAAGTACTCCATCTCGAAATACGATCTGATAGTCATTAAGTATGCAAATTCAGCTAGGAGACCAAACAAAGGAACTTTGCCCGCCAAACAGGGCTACACACCTATTGGCCACTCCAACTCAGGAGGCATGTTCGCTTGATTTTCCATAAAAGCAAACGACATGCGCTTTTCCTTGGTCTCCCGATTGTCTCTTGATTGCCCCTGAACTGCCTCAGGCGACAGCGCTGTCATCACGCGCTCAGCTCCTTCCGGGACGACCATCTCCTTGGACTCTCTCTCTCTCTTCTTTCTTCTCTGTCATCTTACGCGTCAGTTAAACCTCGTTTGAAAACCCTGCCGGAGAAACCCTCTTGGAAAGGACCAACCCAGCCAAGCGCACTGAAACTCTACTGCACACTGACTTGAACCAATACGCAAGTATTATAATTTCTTTGAAATTCGTTTAACTTGATTTCTGTGCTGGCTTTCAAAAGGTAACTGTTGTAATTTGCCATTCTTTGATCATTTCTTTTTTTCCTGTCTTTACTGCCTTACTTTTTTGTATATATATTTGTATATTCTGTATTTAGACGTTTAACCTCTGTAGTCGATAGTTGTTTTCGTATATTAAAACACAGTGTAATCATGCTCGATTGTTCTTTTGCTCATTCATAAAGACCAGGTCACTTTAACGTTTCGATCCTATATCCTTGCTTTACGTTTGGATGCTAGAATAGGAAGTCTTTCTCGTGGCCAGAGAAGAAAAACTTCCTTTTAACAACATTCTGAGGAGCTGCAGTTTGCTGGACAAACTAACAGATTCTCTAAATAATTATTAAACCAGAACTAATCATATATGTAATTGATTATAATTTGTTGTAATTATTTCACAATATATGTTTAATTCCCCATTGGGTCGATATATGAATCATAATTGATCATAAAGTTTTATGGTTTATTATATTTATATAGTTTACCCATAAATTGATTAAATAACTGTACGAATCGCTACAGCACCAACACAGCGGAAATGTCAGAACTGCGGTGGGTATTTCCATCTCTTCAGCTCATCAAGGTGATTAAAACACTTGATATTTAATTGTGTTGTGAAGAGTGTTTCTTTAAATCTGAACAAAAATACGTTATTATAATAAAACTGAAATGTAAATCTGTATTGCACAACAATTATTTTATTTTTATTTTATTTTTTTTTTAGAATTGCTTAAAAAATAAAAGTCTATCTTGACACTTTAAACACTCATTTACTGAATCTCCAACTGCAAAACTACAAACACATTTTCTGCTTTACACTCAGTTTGAAATTGTGAAACAAAGTTTTCTCAAAACTCTAAACACAGTTCTCTACATTAATCACTCACAGCTCTTGAGTTGAATTTGTGAAACACTGACGTGCAATCTTTTTTATTTCATAACAAGCAGTGGTCGAAACTGAAACCACATTTTCAAAACTCTTTACCCATTCAGTGAAACAAAAGTCTATGGACTAAACTGTGAATCATTTTTCATTGCTTTCACACAAAATCCATTCAATGACCACATTTTCCAACATCCATGAGCGTGTTTGTCATTCATTTTTCACCATCTGTCAAACACTATATATCTACATCATTTTTAGTCTCTCTTACAGTAATACTTTTTTTCCCCCAATAATCTTTTGGATCAAGGAAGACACATTGGTGGGGAAAGAAGAGTGTCAGAGAGAGAGAGAGAGAGAGAGAGAGAGAGAGAAACACAAACTAAAGATCCAAAAGAGAAACAGATCTTGAAATCAGATCTTGCGAGTTAGACGAAACATGCATTACAGTGGAAAACCAAACTCTGACTATTTATGATGTTAAAGACAAAACACTGTTTATATATTTCATCACTAATTCTGTTTCATCACTATCTTTAATTGAATGAGGGTTTTAACTAATGCTGTTTGTGTTTTATAGTTCCTCATGATCCAGAGATTGAGTCTGATGATTCAGAGACGCTCACAGATGAGGGGAAACACACTGATCATATAATGAAGATCAAACTGTAACTGATACACAAATATATTGTAATACTGAGAGTTGTGTGTGTGCGTGTCTGTGGGTGTTTCCTCTTTAGAGGTTTGGAGCTCTTTAGAAAGCTGTGGTTCCTGTCGTCTCACCAGCCGGAAATTCTTCATCATGTTCAGTCACTGAATGAGTGTATATATTGTTTATAGTTTATATTTTAGTATTATTCAGTTCTGGCTTTAATAATCAGCATAAGCGGTTGAACAGGGTCAGCAGAGGAACATCTCACATTCACAGTAATGATTTGTAATACTTTACAGTTTTTTTCAGTTGCTAACATACGTTTGTCCATTCTGTAGTCACATTTTCAAAACTCTAAACACATTTAGCAGAACATCCTTCTATTGTGATCATACCATTAACACATTAATGTCGTTTCCACACAAAATGCAGTCAATTCACATGTTCTAAAAGGCTTAAATTTTATTTTCATATAAGCTTAAAAAATCAAGTTTGATAAAAAGTCAAAAATGACCTTTTATGCTTTTTTATTCTGTGGTGGAAAAAAGCTTCAACAGTAACCAAAGACCATGTATGTTGGATTTGTTGTTGATTAATGACAGCAATTTTAAAAGTTATGCGTATTTGGGGTGCTGTCCGGGGAGAGGGCTCCGAGCTGGGAATTTTGGCCTGAACCCAGAGTAGTTCATGAATAATGAACAATGAATATTTCATGAATAATAACACAAGAACTTATTCTGATGGCACTGATATGTTCACTGACGTAAAAACAGCAAGTTTCAGGCTTTTAATCATTGTGTGCTGCTGGTTGTATGAATTGTTTTGAGAAATGAACTTACTGGTTTGCAAATATTATGATTTGAGAAATGAACCAAAGTAACTGAGAAAAACTGTAAATACAATTAAATAGTAATAAAAACAGCACACTAAAATATGTAAAATATGTACATTTCAGTTTATTAATTTAGCAAATGCTTTTACTCTGTTGAGATGACAAGACAATGTTTATCAGCATATATCAGTGTCACAAGAGAGGAAGAGGTTGTAAGAGTTTGTGTGCTGATTCAGCTGCTGTGTTTGTGAAATTGAGGAAGTACTGAGGAGTGTACAGTGTACTTTTGGCCATTTAGAAAATGTTAATATCAGCCAATAATTGTGTTGCTTGTTGGGCTAAAAGTGGTGCCTTTTTGCCAGTTAAAAATCTGAGATTTTTATCTTTCAGCTTTCCTGTATAGCTCAGTGGTTAGAGCATGGCACTAGCAATTCACATTTTTCAATTCAATTCACATTTATTTGTATAGCGCTTTTCTATGGGATTACATTTGATCCAAAAATAATGAACGTAACTTTTCAAAAAAAACTAATAAAAATATAAATTGAAACTGAATAAAATGTCTTTGAAACTTAAAAAAATAAATCGCAGGCAAAATGTTTGACTTTGTTTTTAATACACTGCATGTTTTGTTAACAGTTCCTCCTCTTTCTTTCACTGATCTTTACTTACAAAAGCATTTCCAGAGTTTTCATTTATGCTTCTGAAGTTTTCGTTTACGATCCCAGAGTTTTCGTTCGTCTTTCTGGCACAAATCTCTCGCGGGGGCGGGGCCAGCAGTGGTGTGTTCTCATTGGCTACTGAGTTTTTGATTGACAGCTTCTTCTTGACCTGGAAGTGAAGACGTCAGCGTTGTGTTTACAATTACATGTGTGGAGGTGAGCGTCTGTAAGCGGCTTCTTTCATTTAAAGATATAAGTTTTGTTTTTGTAATTTTATCTGTATTTATCTGCGGCTTCTACTTTGTCGACATAAGCTTTTAGGAGCGTGAGAGATCAAACGCGAGAGAAAATGAATGTCATGAGGTTTATTTGTACATTAAAGGTTATAATACTGAAAATATTGCATAATTCCAATGTTTTCGGAGAATATTTGATTATTTCTGATGATTCTTTTCTATTGTTGGGTCTGATTAGGTTGTGCTGTTACAATTTAAAGAGAATACTAGTATCATATACATGTATATATTCAGCCGTCAAGAAAGACTCACTCCAACCAGGTAATCAAGGTTGGCAACCATGACCATCACTCTACCCATTGTTATGATATGCACATACACCATCACAATTAATGATCACTCAATTCTGAAGGACTCAAACAATATGAAAATAAGTCCTGGCCTGCTGTAAGACGGTATAGACCTCAAAGGGCGTTTCAGTACTCCACACAAAGAATGATCTTTTCTAATAATTTTATTTAGTTAACATTATCATCTAACATATAAAATATTTTTTTTAACAATCATCAACAGTTTCAATTGTGACTTATATAAAAAAACAAGTTGAATAAATGTAAATGAAAATATGAATCAATTCAATTTCAATTCTTTATTGTCACTACAGCATACACACAAGTATCGAAGTGAAAGTGTTGGATGCAATTATGTTGTGAAAGGAACGACCAGAATCCACAAAACACTAACTGCATATTCATGTAATGCACAGTATTCTCATGATATACAGTACATTACTATAAAAATGCACAAGCACCTATTATAGAATACATGTGTAAAATTCATTTTATTACCATTTTTTTTAATTATAGTGAATAAACTGTATTAATGAATGGAATGAAATGTTGTCTGAATACATTTTGGTTTGACTGTATGACTTTCTTTCTCCACATAAGCACAAATATCTTTAAGAAAATAGTCCATCTCTGTGAGCCCATAAGTGGACTGTAACCCATACACGTATGATGGTTGGTGGGAAACGATTGTTAATAATTAAAAGAGTTTAAATTATTAGTATTTTTCTCATCTATTGTTTCACTTCAGAAGACATTGATTCATCCACTGGGGTCGCACGGATTACTGTGTCTTTAGGACTCAAAGACATGTATTATTTTCCTAAAAATCCTAATTCATGTTTATCTGTAGAAAGAAAGTAATATGCATCTGGGACGGCTTGAGGGTGAGTAAAATATATTAGAATGTTTTTGGGGTGAACTATCACCTTAACATTCATATGTTGTTGTTATGCTAATCCAAGATCAGTATGGACTAATAAGAATAAAGTACAACCTCTTGTGTGTTTGTGAACTGTGTCTTGTTTTAATCTAGAGCTCAAAAAAAATTACAATATTTGCATAATATCAGTTGTCTGAAGTTCAAGATCCCAGTCAGTCAAAGGCGATGTGTCTGAACAAAATAAGATTCTTGTCTGATGGGGACAGTGGATCTCTGGGGCTACCACTCCCTCCTCCGGGTCAGCATCAGAATAAAGTTGCTCCACTCCCTGGAAAATAAGAAATCAGATGTATTATAATCTAACAATACAAACTGCTTTGAATTTCCACATAACAATTTATGCAGACTTAAAATATTTATTTCAAACAAATTATATATAATTTCAGCCATAATTACTTTCATGTATTAGGTTTTGCATTTGGCCATACAGTGCTGTGCAAAAGTCTTAGTTTGTTGTTTTAATGACCATCCATGTTTATTTTTTGGTCTTTATTACAATGCAAACAGAAAATACAGGAAATATGCACAAAAAAATCTGAACAAAATGGATTCTATAAGCAAAAATCCAGCAAAAAGACTTCCAGTTTTTTTCAAAGGAGAAACTTCTGATCAGATTTTGAAAGTTTTCTTGGCCTTCCAGTCATTTTCCATTTAGGTTTAAGAGAGCCAGCTTCTCACTATTGCTCAAGTGTAAGGAGAGGTCACTAAATACTTGCCACTTTAGCCTGTAGAAGTCTTTTATTTCTGTTTTTTTAATAATGCTTACAAATTTAAAGTATTTCCTGGTTATATTCTAATAAGACTGAAAAAAAAAATGATATGGTCAATATACCATTGCTAAAATGGTATCTAATGGTGTCCTAAGACTTTTGCACAGTACTTTATATGTATTATTATTAAAGACTACCTTTTCCCCTTTAAATATGATCTAATCCAAGGCTGTACAGTATGTACAGTACATAACCAGATCCTGTAATGATTGGCTTAAATCAAGACAACACTGCTGTATAAAATGAGCTCTAAAATACCTCTCCATCTGAAAAAGCAAGTAATGTTACTTATATTGATTTTGTAAACGTAAAAAATACTGACTTACCGCGAGTATCCAGATAACGACGATGATTGATGATAATGATGATTATATCATTCGTCTGAGCTAGGCCCAAGAAATCATCTCACCATAGCAGCAGCAGATACAGATAAAATAATAAAAACTCCTATCTTTACATCACTAAAATGAAATAAGCCGCTTGCAGACGCTCACCTCCACACATGTAATTGTAAACACAACGCTGACGTCTTCACTTCCAGGTCAAGAAGAAGCTGTCAATCAAAAACTCAGTAGCCAATGAGAACACACCACTGCTGGCCCCGCCCCCGCGAGAGATTTGTGCCAGAAAGACGAACGAAAACTCTGGGATTGTAAACGAAAACTTCAGAAGCATAAATGAAAACTCTGGAAATGCTTTTGTAAGTAAAGATCAGTGAAAGAAAGAGGAGGAACTGTTAGCAAAACATGCAGTGTATTAAAAACAAAGTCAAACATTTTGCCTGCGATTTATTTTTTTAAGTTTCAAAGACATTTTATTCAGTTTCAATTTATATTTTTATTAGTTTTTTTGAAAAGTTACGTTCATTATTTTTGGATCAAATGTAATTCCATACATTCTTCCTGCTGATGCTTCACTTCTTATTGCCTGTATGTATCCATTTTGTCTCCTTAAAGGCTGGCTTTTACAGTTCGGTAGCATATAAAAACTTAGTTCTGGGTTTTTTAGCTTGTTTTCTGTACACCTTATTGTTCTGTTTTTTGTTATAAATCAATGGAGACGGCTGGAGGCGGTCAAAACAAGTTCAGTGATTTCTTGTAAATCACGTGATTGCTGGGAAAACGGAGCTGCCCTTCTGTCGTGAAAGTGAAAGCTTCACTTTAACCCTTTGTGGAGACATTGCGTCATTCCCTTTTCCCGCCTCCCTGAACGCGATTTCTACCGAGGGCAGTGGTTTTGCAGTTACAATATTTACAAGAAAGCTTCACCTTGGTTGGAAAAGAAAAAGAAAAAGAAAACAGTGCGCATGATCAGAGATCAGTGGTGGATGTTTCGTCTTTACAGCTCTTCACAAGGTGAGTAAAAAACTTTAATTGTTTGTAATATTTTTATTTAAATCCGCAGTATTTAGTGAAACTGAATTCGATCAGCACCTGACCAACAGTCAGATCAGAACTTATGGGATCTGGTAAAGTTGATTTTATGTTGTACATTCGTTAGACATTCGATCCTTTCTTCAGCACTAATTGATATTTATCTAATCGCATAGTAGTCAGATCCTTCCAGGGTGAAATTACGCGAAAATTTGCTCAATTTGCTAATTTTCTCAAAATTAGCGGCAATATTTGCGGCATTTCTTGTTGTTTTGCAGTGAAAATATAGCCAACAGCACAGACAACATTCTTTTAACATTGTTAATACTTTTCTGACCTCTATTGCACGGCTCCAGACTAACATTTAAGGGCAGTGATATTTCTAAGGTGGCACCAGCCCCTGATTTGACAGCGCTGTGGGACTGACAGTAAAGCACTGAGCTTGAGATGCAGATAATATTAACTTTTATTATTATCATTCATAATGTCTAAATATAAATTAATAAATATTAAAAATATACCTATGTAAAAAATGCCTAAGTAAAAATATGCCTACTAGAGTGTGGAAATAAGTGCTCATCTACAGCATCTACATTGGTAATTGAATTAATTTTTATTTTTAAATAAGTGTTTGCTTTCCTACATAGTGACTTTCAGTTTTACAAATGGGTACAAAATGTAAAGGATGAACAACAAATAATGTTTTGGACATCACATTAAAAAAAACATTCAAATTGGGCAAAATTTAAAGCTTTAAAGTGCTGGGAAAAGTTGTGTGAAGCACTTAAAAGCACTCGAAACATTTCTGCAACAAGTTTTTTTCTGTACACTTTGTGGTTATGGCACAATTTTTTTAGGGTTTCCACATCGGCACAGTTTATCTGATAGGCTGTGGTTTAACCAGGGGCGGTTTCTTCATTAGGGCGACCGTCGACGCACCACCAAAGTGAGAAAGGGACTGAGTTTTTCAACTACATTCAACCATAGAGTTAAAGCTGATTTATACTTATGCGTCGGACCTACGCCGGAGCCTCTGCGCCACGGCCGCGGGAAGTGGGGGTGCTGGGGGTGCTGCAGCACCCCCTA
>RJVU01000287.1:58985-74460 GCA_003731715.1 Anabarilius grahami | reverse complement strand
CTGTGACTGGTAGGTTTAGGGATGGGTTCCTGTGATGGGTAGGCTTAGGTATGGTGTAGGGAAGGGCCATTCTATAGTGAATTTCAAGATTTTATCAAACATTCCTATATATGACTTTTAAGATGTTGTCTTTGTGGGGTCCGACTAAAGAAGCCCACCACAACGTTGTAAATTCCTGACCTTACTATCTTAGTGGGGCCAGCAATATAAACCAGAATGTGTGTCTGTGTGTGTGTGTGTCAGAGAGAGAGAGAGAGAGTGAGAGAGAGAGAGAGAGTGAGTGAGAGAGCGAGTGAGAGAGAGAGAGAGAGAGAGAGAGAGAGAGAGAGAGAGAGATTGTGTGATCAGTGCTCATGCAGGATTGCTAAGAAAATCATCTCTTGTCTCTTTTCTACCATTATGGCATTTCTTGTCAGCTGCCATTCTGGAATGAGCTTCATAACTGAATGTCTTGATTGCACTTTGAAACAGCCAAGTATTCTTGAGTCACACGGATCTCTGAAAAGTGGTTCAGTTTTTTCAAAAAGTTTGCACAACAGCATCTGGGAACCTGAATCATCCAATTCTTCTCTCTCTTCGATGGCCTCGCAACAATGTCCTTCAGCAAGAATGAAGGCATTGTTAGGCCTTTTGATTTTGGACTTGGAAGCATCCACAGACAGTGGGGAATTTGACATTTCCCCCAGCCGTTTGACCACTTGAGTAAGTGGCTGCTTTCCTGATCTTACGAGACGTTTCAGTTTCCCAAGATAGTTCTCAAATGGGAATGCGCTGCACGCATCAAGACTGCCAAAAGCCATTGCCTGTTCCGGTAGATGTACCATTGAATGTATATTGTACACCATGAAGTGACTTCCATAGAGTTCTTTTGTTTCTCCAACAAAGTATGTCATCAGCTCTTTACAGTAGCTGTTGTGGTCCACTGCCAGAGTAGGGCAGAGCAGAAGACCCAAGGCAACACTGAATGCCATGAAATGTTCATACAACTGGTCCGCCAGAATTCCCTTCAGCACGATCTTGCCAGTGTATACAGCAAACTGCCGCAGTTCTGTTGCCTTCCACCTGTCGATGTCTTCTAGGTTCCTTGGTTTTCGGGCAAAACAGCTTGGAATGACCTCCCTAAGTGACAGCAGCCTTTGAGTCACTTCATTTATTTGCCCAGCAGACATTCTCACCTTTCTGTCTCCTCTAATCCACTCTGTGATGAGCTTTTTCATTACACCCAGGCAGGCTTGGTGCATGTAGTCAATTGGAAATTGCTCTACCATGTCCAGTGGGAGGTTCAAAAATGGAGACATTGGAATGTCTTCATTCTCCTGACGTCTTGTCATTTCAGCACGGTATGTGGCATTGGTGCGTAGAGTGAGGTTGTCCACCTCTGGGTAAGTCACTCGACCAGAAACCCATGTGCCCTTCTGTGTGCATTTGTCGCACCCATAATACCCAGAATACTGCTTGATCTTTTTTACCATGGCTCTTGCGGGTGCGTCACACACAACACATCTGATTTTTATGTCTTTTCCATCCAAACCATTTTCAAGAAGTTCCTGAATGTCCTTTATGGCTTCTTCTGTAAAATCCAGATTTGCTGGTTTGGTGGGTCCAAGTGTCAGTGTTACAGGGAAAACATTGATGGGTGACAGGTGAATGGCACAGAGGATGGGCCAAAGATGTGCCCTGCTGCTTTTAAAAATGGGCAGGCCATCTATATTAAATGATAGTTCCAAAGTGCTAACTGCTTCTGTTACCTCCCTTGGATAGCGCTGCAGCTGCATGTGAAGGGTCTCTCTTAAATTAAAATGGACACACTCCATTCCAGACTTTATCACTGATTTAACAAGTCTTGGAGTTTTCAGCAATGTCCTTGCTGTTGATGGGAGCTCTGGGTGTCCATTTGTTTTAAGTCCCCTCAGGAGATCATCTAAGGCATTATGTGTGATTAAGTGTTTTGTTGCCCATTCTTGTAAAAATGTTGTGAGGGAAGTTGAGGATATTTCTTTTTCACTCTCAGTTCCTGAGATGGGATTTCCTTCACTGAGCCCATCATCCACACTGCCAGGTCCAGAACTGCAGCTTTCCCCACTGACCCCAATTTGCACACTTTCAATAACACTTGACAAGTTTTCATCAATGGAATTGATGTGTTCAGGTACTATTGGATGAGGTATTATTGGATGAGGTGATATTGGATGATCTGATGTTTCTGACGATTCCTCTCCTATAAACCTTTCAGCCAATGATCTCCGTGCATATTTCCACTGCCTTGTGTAGCGCTGCCTCTTGGATTTTGAATCCATTCTAAATTAAAAATATTAGACTTGATAAAAATGTGGTAATGGCATATTTTGCAATATTTCACTGTACCTACACTACATGGCCAAAAGAATGTGGACACTTAAACATCACACTCATTGGCAATCTTCAATCTTCTTATTGAGATTAACAGAGGTTTAGATGTTGATGTTTGGTTGAAAATGTTTCATTTGTGTGTTTGGTTTAGTTGGGCTATCGACCCTTGACTTTTCTCATTTTAGTTCTCTTTCAGTATTGTAGGGGTTTTCAGAAAACGTTTCTGCATTGATAAAGGAAGACATTAAAGATGTCTTTAACATCTAACTTTAAGTCTCAACATGGGCCAGAAAACATTGATGTTATGCTGCATTTTGCTTTATTTAAAAGCAATAACTGTGAAATCAGTAACACAGTGATGTTTATATTATCGCATGCATAATGGTTAACAGCAAGAGATTTGCATTTTACAGTGAAATTGTTTGATCCCAATTGAGGAAATGCCTGTAAAACTTTCCATTTCAAAATTCTTTCCATACTTTTTTAAACCTCTCTGAAGATTTTTCAGACCATATTTAAACATAAATAGTTAATAAAGCAATTTTCAGCATAATATTTGGTATATAGCACAATCATATTTTCTCTGTTTTTGTTGTTTTATTGAAGTGATGTGTCTTGCATATGCACCTCTGATACTGTCTTTAATGTTGCACTATCAAAGCAAAGTCTGATTTAGATGATTGTTTGCTCCTTGTTTGCTGTTTGAGTGGCACATGTACATTTGTTAAGAGAAGTTTAAAAGAGTCATAGATTAAGTTAAAGATAAACATTTTTGTGTGTGTAATAAAAATATGCACCTTGAACTCATTGTCATGTTCGAAAATCATTAAACGATTACTAAATTTTTGCCTTGAAATCACTGAAAAATTTATTTTTTAGAAATTTTAGAAAACTGTATTGGGGCAACACAAATATTTCTATATACTTCTTACCTTTCCCTGAACTGTGGAGACCAGAGCAGCTGAGCACACAGTGCTTGCTGAAGCTTTGGCACTGATGGGTCAAGAGGCTGGGGGAAAGGGGAGGGGGTAGAAAAGATTAGTGTTCTTGTCCATGCTAACAGAAAGTGTCCATAATAACAGTTAAGTTGTGACCTGCCATTAAATAGAACAAGAAGAATTCAGCCCATCTTATTGGGGTAATTTGGATAGATAGTACTGTCCTGAATAAGATATTTTGCATAAGAGATGTTTAAATATAGTCAAAAACTAGCTGAATATATAAAATTGACCCGTTCAAAAATTTGCATACCCTTGATTCTTAATACTGTGTGTGGTTACCTTGTGATGGTTGTTCATGAGTCTCTAGTTTGTCCTGAACAGTTAAACTGACCACCGTTCTTCAGAAAAATCCTTCAGGTCCTGCAAATTCTTCAGTTTACCAGGGGGTAAAAATGACTTTAGTGAAAGTGAAGACCAAGTATTGATTTTATATCATTTTATTAATTTTGTTTATTAAAAAAAAAAGGTGAAAGTGCCATGTGAAAGCCAAGTATGGTAACCCATACTCAGAGTTTGTCCTCTGCTATTAACCCATTGAAGTTAGTGCACACACATTAGGTGTAGTGAGTAGTGAAGACACACACACACACACACACACACACACACAGAGCAGTGGGCAACCATTCACTTGCCTGGTGCCTGGTGCAATTGGGGTTTAGGTGCCTTGCTCAAGGGCACCTCAGTAATTTCCTGCCTGTATTGAGACTCGAACCTGTGACCTTCAGGTTACAAGTTCGACTCCCTAACCATTAGGCTTGGTAGGTCTATTTGGAAAATCTGTTGTTTTTAGCAATATTTGTTGCTATTTTAATACCCCATACCTGTAACTAAAGAAATATTTAATGTATCTTCATATCCTTTTAGATTATGGTTCTTAAACTTTCTTTTGGTATTGTCATTTTGAAGGCCCTATACTGTTTAATTCTAGAGATATAGGGATCTCAGTATAATTTCAAGAATAAATTGTTAAATTGTACACCTTTTCAGTGGTCTGAAAAATGCATATCATATGCTAAATTATGACTTTGTTTTTCTCCATAGAGTTCTTTTGATTTTGGACTTGGAAGCCTCCACAGACAGTGGGGAATTTGACATTTCCCCCAGCCGTTTGACCACTTGAGTAAGTGACTGCTTTCCTGATCTTACGAGACGTTTCAGTTTCCCAAAATAGGTTCCGGTAGATGTAGCATTGAATGTATATTGTACACCATAAAGTGATTTATTTTGTTTCTCCAACAAAGTATGTCATCAGCTCTTTGCAGTAGCTGTTGTGGTCCACTGCCAGAGTAGGGCAGAGCAGAAGACCCAAGGCAACACTGAACGCCATGAAATGTTCGTACAACTGGTCCGCCAGAATTCCCTTCAGCACCATTGTATACAGGTTCCTTGGTTTTCGGGCAAAACAGCTTGGAATGACCTCCTTCCCTTGGAGTGACAGCAGCCATTGGGTCACTTCATTTATTTGCCCAGCAGACATTCTCACCTTTCTGTCTCCTCTAATCCACTCTGTGATGAGCTTTTTCATTACACCCAGGCAGGCTTGGTGCATGTAGTCGATTGGAAATTGCTCTACTGTGTCCAGTGGGAGGTTCAAAAATGGAGACATTGGAATGTCTTCATTCTCCTGACGTCTTGTCATTTCAGGACGGTATGTGGCATTGGTCCGTAGACTTTTTTTACCATGGCTCTTGCGGGTGCGTCACACACAACACATCTGATTTTTATGTCTTTTCCATCCAAACCATTTTCAAGCAGTTCCTGAATGTCTTTTATGGCTTCTTCTGTAAAATCCAGGTTTGCTGGTTTGGTGGGACCAATTGGCAGTGTTACAGGGAAGACACTGATGGGTGACAGGTGAATGGCACAGAGGATGGGCCATGACGTCTTGTCACGTGTCATTGGTGCATAGAGTGAGGTTGTTCACCTCTGGGTAAGTCACATGCCCAGAAAGGAAGCACCATAACAGCATCATATAATTAATTACAAGTGACCATCGGATTTTTACATCACTTAGAAATAAAGTTGTAAATCAGATCCGTAAAGCTAAAGCAAATTTCTTTATTGAGATAATTAAAGGGACAAATGGAAATGGAAAATTAATATGGGAAAATTTAAATGATCTGTTAGGACGAAATAAAGATGTAAATTTAAAAGATCTGCAACTTCAAGTTAAAGGTATGCAAACTGATAATTTAGACATTATCGTCAATAGCTTTAACAGATTCTTTATTAGCTCAGTTGAGGATTTGACAATGCATTTTAAATGCCCAGACATCCCATACAAGCCTCTAGATGCTAATAAACCAATATTTAGTATACAGGATATATCTGTTCCTGACGTTATAAAAATAATTTCAATTTGATAGGGGAACGTTCTGTGTTTACTGGGCTTATACTACGACATACAAAGACATAAACGATGCCCAGCAACTTCATGTATATTTTACACTGACTCTTCAAAAATCGTCATAGGTTTATATTACACACCATAAATATTTGCTTACATAGGGCATTTCAGTACTCCACACAAAGAATGATCTTGTTGCCATTTTTTATCATTCTAATAATTTTATTTAGTTATTTTATTTAGTTAACATTATCATCTAACATAAAAGTAGATTTTTTTTTAACAATGAAAATATGAATCAATTCAAATAAATTTAAATTCTTTATTGTCACTACAGCATACACAAAAGTATCAAAGTGAAAGTGTTGGATGCAATTATGTTGTGAAAGGAACGACCAGAATCCACAAAACACTAATTGCATATACATATATTCTCATGATATACAGTACATTACTATAAAAATGCACAAGCACCTATTATAGAATACATGTGTAAAATTCATTTTATTACCATTTTTTTAAACTATAGTGAATAAACTGTATTAATGAATGGAATGAAATGTTCATGTTGTCTGAATACATTTTGTATTTTTTGTTAATAATTAAAAGAGTTAAAATTATTAGTATTTTTCTCATCTATTGTTTCACTTCAGAAGACATTGATTCATCCACTGGGGTCGCACGGATTACTGTGTCTTTAGGACTCGAAGACGTATTATTTCCCTAAAAATCCTAATTCATGTTTATCTGTAGAAAGAAAGTAATATGCATCTGGGACGGCATGAGGGTGAGTAAAATATATGAGAATTTTTTTGGGGTGAACTCTCACCTTAACATTCATATGTTGTTAATATGCTAATCCAAGATCAGTATGGACTAATAAAAATAAAGTACAACCTCTTGTGTGTTTGTGAACTGTGTCTTGTTTTAATCTAGAGCTCCAAAAAAATTAAAATATTTGCATAATATCAGGTGTCTGAAGATCAAGATCCCAGTCAGTCAAAGGTGATGTGTCTGAACAAAATAAGATTCTTGTCTGATGGGGACAGTGGATCTCTGGGGCTACCACTCCCTCCTCCGGGTCAGCATCAGAATAAAGTTGCTCCACTCCCTGGAAAACAAGAAATCAGATGTATTATAATCTAACAATACAAACTGCTTTGAATTCCCACATAACAAATTATGCAGACTTAAAATATTTATTATAAACTAATTATATATAATTACTTTCATGTATAAGGTTTTGCATTTGGCCATACAGTACTGTGCAAAAGTCTTAGCTTTGTGGTTTTAGCAATGTTTTAATGACCACCCATGTTTATTTTTTGGTCTTTATTACAATGCAAACAGAAAATACAGGAAATATGCACACAAAAAAATCAGAACAAAATGGATTCTATAAGCAAAAATCTGTATTTAATGTGACCTCCTACACTTCCAGTTTTTTCAAAGAAGAAACTTCTGATCAGATTTTGAAAGATTTCTTGGCCTTCCAGTCATTTTCCATTTAGGTTTGGGAGAGCCAGGTTCTCGCTATTGCTCAAGTGTAAGGAGAGGTCACTAAATCCTTGCCACTTTAGCCTGTAGAAGTCTTTTTTTCTGTTTTTTAATAATGCTTACAAATGTAATGTATTTCCTGGTCATATTCTAATAAGAACACTGAAAAAAAATGATATGGTCACATTGCTAAAACAACATCTAATGGTGTCCTAAGACTTTTGCACAGTACTTTATATGTATTATTATTAAAGACTACTTTTCCCCCTTTAAATATGATCTAATCCAAGGCTGTATGTACAGTACATAACCAGATCCTGTAATGATTGGGTTAAATCAAGACAACACTGCTGTATAAAGTGGGCTCTAAATGAGCTCTAAAATACCTCTCCATCGGAAAAAGCAAAAGCAAGTAATGTTACTTATATTGATTTTGTAAACGTAAAAAATACTGACTTACCGCGAGTATCCAGATAACGACGATGATTGATGATAATGATGATTATATCATTCGTCTGTGCTAGGCCCAAGAAATCATCTCACCTTAGGAGCAGCAGATACAGATAAAATAATAAATGCCAATGAGAACACACCACTGCTGGCCCCGCCCCCGCGAGAGATTTGTGCCAGAAAGACGAACGAAAACTCTGGGATCGTAAACGAAAACTTCAGAAGCATAAATGAAAACTCTGGAAATGCTTTTGTAAGTAAAGATCAGTGAAAGAAAGAGGAGGAACTGTTAGCAAAACATGCAGTGTATTAAAAACAAAGTCAAACATTTTGCCTACTATTTATTTTTTTAAGTTTCAAAGACATTTTATTCAGTTTCAATTTATATTTTTATTAGTTTTTTTGAAAAGTTACGTTCATTATTTTTGGAACAAATGTAATTCTATATAATTCTCGCCTACTGATTACTGAGGTTTCTGACACACTCATGCTCTCGCCTGCTATATAGTAGAGAAGTAGACGGTTTGAGACTCTTTCAGTCAGAGTGTCTCAACTCTCATATTTAATGAAGGAATAGTTGTTCTCACTGTCCAATCACAGCACGTGTTACATTTACAGTGACAGAGGATTGGCTCGTCACACTGAGGTGAAAGCTGATTGGTTGCTCCACGTGTGTCCTGACCAATGGCGTTTTTAACTCGATTGACAAATGGATGAAGAAAAGCAATTGGCCAATGCTTTATAAAAAGAGATTTAAAATGATTTATTAATGTACGTTTCAAACATGAATCAAATAAAACAGTTTTAAATGTGTGTATTTATTAATGCGTGTAAAAACTGAATTGATGAATTGATTGTTGATGTTATTTTTCAGTGGGTTAGTGGATCTAAATCTGTAAGTGTCTCTCCTGCTCCTCATAACGACACCACATGACACAATATACATGTTCAACATTTATTACAATATTTCAACATTTACTTCATCATGTGATTCTGAGTCATTAACACACATTTATTGTGTCGTGATATTTCATTGTTAATGTAATGAAGAGACTCTAGAACACCTGATTACCCATAATGCTTTTGAGCTGATGATGAGAGTCTCACTGTTCTGATTCATNAGAGAACACACACATATACACACACACACACACACACACACACACACACACACACACAATACACATTATATTTATGTTCCATGACCATTTTATATAATCTTAATATTTTATAATCTTTCTACAAATTTAATGAAGTGAAGTGCACGGATATACCTGCACTGCAAATGCTCAACAAATTAAAAATATTATAATACTTACATGCTGAGCTTCAGCAGATATGAATGGCACTGATGAAGAAAAAAACAAAACCCCATCAACATTTTTCCATTAACACACACAAAAAAAGTTAAATCTGAAATGTTTGATACTTACATAGATTGACAAGGCAACCAATCTACTGTGAAATAAATAAATTATAAAGACAAATTAGATTTGTTCACAGCTCCATCACATGAGGTTAAAAATGAGATCAGTCACCTGTGATTTTGGGAAAATAAGTCAATAATGATTTTGGAACTTTCAAAATGGCCACTGAACAGTAGTAGAAGTAAGTGGATCAAAACCTTTTATCAAAGTTGTCCTAAAACCTTCTTAGGACAACTTTGAACTTTTTTGATCTACTTCAAATGTTGACTACTATACAGCCAAAACATTTGAATGACTCCAAATAAAATGACAGCAACAAATATGTACACACCTGTGATGCAGGGTGGGCGGCTCTTAAAAGAGCCTTTGGGTTCGTTGGATGTTGGCTGGTGTTGAGAGAAAAACAAAAAGGTAGAAAAAAAATAATCACCAACAATCAACTATATTATATATTAGATAGGTGTGTGAGAATCTGGAAAGTGTGAATCAATGTACACACCTGTGATGCAGGGTGGGTGATGCAGAGCCTTTTGGTTTGCTGGATGTTGGCTGCTGTTAAGAGAAAAATAAAAAGGAAGAACAATGGATAACCAAAAAGAATAAATAAATGACAAAAGAATATCTAAAACATAGGTGTGTGAGAATTCAGAAAGTTTGAATGAAAAAAAAAAAGAATACTTACATAGCAGTAGCAATGACCTGTTTTCAGAAGTGTAAAAGAAAGAAAAAACATCACTAAATACCAATATATGAATAGAAGTCAATGTGCAGATTGATTACATACAATCTAAACAGTAACTAATCAATATGCTGCTATTATCATATAATGTGTCAGAGAGTGAGTCAAATTGAATACTTACGAGCAGAACTAATGATCTGATTACACAATGAAAAGGGGGAAAAAAAGAAACAAGTTTAGTCCAATATTACATAGGTTTGCATGAACATTTACTATTAAATAGGACTTATGTTAACCAGGCTTAAATGTTTTACTTCCGTTGTATATTATTAACTATAATATGGCATATTGTAGTACTACATGCTGAGCTTCAGCAGATATGAATGGCACTGATGAAGAAAAAAAAAAAAATCAGTACATTTTCCATAAAAAAAAGAAGAAGAAAAAAAAAAAGTGTTAAATTTGAAATGTTTGATATTCACATAGATTGACAAGGCGACCAATCTACTGTGAAAGAATAAATGATAAAAGACAAATTACATTTGTTCATAGCTCAAACAAAAGCTCTCTGTTGTGTGCACTGTAATGATGATGGGTTAAAAATGAGATCAGTCACCTGTGATTTTGGAAAAATAAGTCAATAATGATTTTGGAACTTTAAAAATGGCCAGTGACCAGCAGTAGTACATGGTTCCAAATAACATACAGACAAAACATTTGAATGACTCCAAATAAAAAGTAAAATGACAGTAACAAATACGTACACACCTGATGCAGGGTGGGCAGCTCTTAAAAGAGCCTTTGGGTTCGTTGGATGTTTGCTGTTGAGAGAAAAACAAAAAGGAAGAAAAATAATAAATCACCAACAATAATCTATATTATATATTAGATAAGTGTGTGAGAATCTGTAAAGTGTGAATCAAAGAGTACTTACATAATAGAAGAAATGACCTGTTTTCAGAAGTGTAAAAAGAAGGGGGGAAACGTCAGTGTGTAGATTGTATATAATTCTATCTAAAGAGAAATTATCACTGACTAATCAATATGCTATTATCATATGTGTCAGGCAGTGAGTCAAAATAGAATACTTACAGAGCAGAACTAATGATCTGATTACAGAAGAAAAAGGAGGGAAAAGAAACATTTAAAGTCAAATATTACATAGGTCTACATGGATGCACGTACTGATGAACTATATACAGTCAATAGAAATTATTACACCAATGTTATGAACATCACAAGTAGATTAGACTGCAACAAACTATGGAAAGAAATAGAATTGTGTGGACAATATAGAATATGTTCATGTCACACATCTATCAGTACCATTTACCTACAGACATTAGGCTACATTAAAATGCTGTACTAAGTTTAATTCTCAAGTGTTATCATTCATACTTTAATTGTATATTACACTGTAAAATGGCTTGTTTCATCTTTATGGGCACATGCGCCTGCGAGTCGTCTTCTCTCTCAGACGGTGCACGCGCCGATGCAGTGCACGCGCCAGCGCGTGTGAAAGAGAGCTCATGCGTTCACAGCCAAGCCTTTCAAATTAACAACTTTTGTAATGATGTAAAGCAAAAAACATACATGTGAATACATCGTGTTTTTTGTGAAGCTGTCCGTTTGTAGCTAAGACATGTTTATTAGCTATATGTACGTTCATCGACTTGCTCGGACTTTATATCCACAGCTCAGCCCTTTAAACAACATCCTTTCATAGCAATAATAAATAAAAATTGACAAGAAAAGGAATGTAAACTTATCTTAGTCGATTAGTTAACATTTAAATTTCAAAAGATAAAATTTAGTTAAATTACCTCAGATTAACGTTACCTCAGAGAATAACGGTAGTGGCTGGTCGCCACTTTATAGTTTGAACCGCAACAAGTAACGTTAATACTCATGTTCAAGCTAAAATGGGTATGATTTTATATAAAATCAATCAATTCACAAATATTTTGATGATTTTTGCATACTCAAAAGTTTATGACGTTTAACTTACCTGACATGGGCGAGAGAACCGGATTTCCTACGTAACGCAAAGATCCCGCAGTCTCATTGGTTATAATCAATCACGTGCCGAAAAGCTGATAACGGTCATCTAAATTGTGTAGGTTTAAAATTCTATTACTTTTCCTTTAATTTTCCCCTCATTTTATAAACATTTAATTAATACATCACTAAAGAATACCAACAATAAAATGGGGAAAAAAGGTTAATTTCAATACATCCATTATTATAATAAATAACTCATAGTGCATAAAATGAATTATGAATTCATTAATTAACGGTAATATTTGGTTTATTAAAAAAAATACTGTTAATTTCAATACATAAATACAATTAAATAATTTCAATTAAATATTAATAAAATGTATTAATAGATTTAAAAACACAATACATACAATTTAATTAAAACAAGTTCATTCAAATAAAAACAATTAAAATAAGTTCATTACATAAAATTCATGTACAATAATTTCATATGAATACATTATTTTAATGAATACAATTAATTTAAAATAAATTCATTTATATATTAAAATAACTTTAAAAAAAAATTCATTTAAATTAATATCCATAAATATCCATCAGGTTGTACTGTAGAAGAAGAAAATAACAAGACAAGTTAGCTGCAATATCAAAACTTTGTTTTGGTTTTAAAAAAGCAAACAACGTGTAAATTACAGTTCATATTAACTATAGAAAAACAATAGGAACTTTTTTTATATCAAGCATATATCAAGCTACATCACAAAATTGACACAAGAGCATTAGAAGGGTATATATTATGCAACATTTTAAAATGCACTTCTTTCACTCTATTGGGTCTACAGTATTTATATGGTAATAACTATGTTTTCCTCCACTGAATGTTTTCTATTTTAGAACCCCCAAAAAATTTTCCTTTTGGAGAAACTGGGTTTCGAGATTGAGAAAGTTGACGAATAAATGTATTATTTCATTCTTTACTTAAAAGCGAAACGCCTCCCAAACATAACTGAAAGTAGTTTTGAGCATGACTCATGGGAAAGGAAAGCCTTCATCAGACATATAATTAAGTTTTTATTAAGCCATCTGTCAAAGAAGACCGATCTATTTCTAATTTTAATATCTGAATTATTCCATAAGATGGTTTTGTGCCTGAAGTGCAACTCCTATATTTTGAATTATAATTTAATATTTTGAAATCACTAATGAAATCTGATAACTCAAATTATTTTTCCAAATGCTGGAATCATGACACACACACACAAAAAACGAAACAAAAAAAAAAAACACTATTTTTAGGCTGGATCAAGCCAATGCGCATGAGTAGACCTAAATGTGCATCTCGTGTCTCATTTCGGAGGCGAACGTCTGACTGTTTCTATAGAAACCGGTGCTTCTAACAGCCACTGCAGTAATGCAAATTACTTTACCAGTCGGTGATTGGCTCTTATTTAGAAGCCTGGACTTATTCCGCCATATTGAGCATTGCACTTTCCCCTATTGAAAACAATAGGAGTGACACGTCTTGTGTTATTCTATAGTCTTTGATAATACTCTCTCTCTATTATATATATATATATATATATATATATATTGTATTGAAAACTCAAATCAATTAAATACCTTCTTATATTCTGCATAATTGGGTGTTTTTCAAATAAATACTGACAAAAACTAGTTTAGGGCTAGATGATAGTGGCGATATACCCTTGGTAAATATGATCAAAGAAGGCTGTGAAAATAAATCTGCATCGTTAATACTTTTGATCTTTTAAAAATTTTTAAAAGTCTACAAAAATCCTTTCATTGGGGGGGGGGTCTCATTATGAGAGAAATGTTTCTCTAATACACACTGTTCACAATTACTCGTACCCTTTTATTCAATACTTTTTGCAACCTAAGATAACAGCTCTGAGTCTTCACCTATAATGCCTGATGAGTTTGGAGAACACCTGACAAGAGATCAGAGATCATTCCTTCATGCAGAATCTCTCCAGATCCTTCAGATTCCCAGCTCCATGCTGGTGCTTCTTCTCTTTAGTTCACTCCACTCATTTTCTATAGGGTTCAGGTCAGGGGACTGGGACGACCATGGCAGAAGCTTGGTTTTGTGCTCAGAGACACATTTTTGTGTTGGTTTTGATGTTTGTTTTGGATCATTGTCCTGATTAAAGATCCAACCACGGCCCATTATAGGGTTTCTAGCAAAAACGGTCAGGTTTAGATTTTTATCTGTTGGTATTTGATAGAATCCATGATTCCATGTATCTGAACAAGATGTCCAGGACCTCTGGCAGAAAAATAGGCCCACAACATTAAAGATCTAGCAGTATATTTCATTGTACTCATGAGGTTCCTTTCACCCCTGTGTGCACCAAACCCATCTTAAGTGTTTGCTGCTAAAAAAAGCTATTTTTTGTTTCATCTGACCATAGAACCCATCCCATTTGAAGTTCCAGTAGTGTCAGTTACTTTTCAAATGTTCTATGGTAAAAAAAAAGGGTTTTGGTAGCAAACACTCAAGATGGGTTTGGTGCACACAGGGGTAAAAAGTACAATGAAATATACTGTTAGATCTTTAATGTTGTGGGCCTATTTTTCTACTAGAGGTCCTGGACATCTTGTTCAGATATCCATGGCATCATGGATTCTATCAAATACCAACAGATAAAAAATCAAATCCTGGCCGCTTCTGCTAGAAATCCAACATCCCCACAAGTTGTTCCGGAGGGTTTCATGAAAAATCCTCTGCTCTCATCCAGAAACAATCTCCAGCATATTCAGTTGTCAGACATGACTGGGACTTCAAACGGGACCGGCTTCTATGGTCAGATTAAACTAAAAAAAGAGCTTTTTGGCAGCAAACCCACCAGATGGGTTTGGTGCACACATGGATAAAAAGTAGCCCATGCCCACTGTTAAATATACTGTTAGATCTTTAATGTTGTGGGCCTATTTTTCTGCTGGAGATCCTGGACATCTTGTTCAGATACATGGTATTTTGGATTCTAACAAATACCAAAAGATAAAAAATCTAAACCTGACCTTCTGCTAGAAATCCAATAATGGGCCGTGGTTGGATCTTCCATCAGGACAATGATCCAAAACCAACATCAAAATTAACACAAACATGTGTCACTGAGTACAAAATGAAGCTTCTGCCATGACCGTCCCAGTCCCCAGACCTGAACCCTATAGAAAATGAGTGGAGTGAACTGAAGAGAAGAAGCACCAGCATGGAGCTGGAATCTGAAGGATCTGGAGAGATTCTGCATGAAGGAATGGTCTCTGATCTCTTGTCAGGTGTTCTCCAAACTCATCAGGCATTATAGATGAAGACTCAGAGCTGTTATCTTGGCAAAAGGAGGTTGAAAAAAAGTATTAAATAAAAGGGTATTATTAATTTTGAGCACAACTGTATATAACATTGATATAAGTGATCACTCTGATTTAGACCTACCTACATTGTAGTTATATAAAGAGCTCACAGACATCTTTGTTTCACTAATTGTACACATTTCATAAACTTTCATCGACTTTAATATCAGGTTAATGATATTTTCTATCACTTAACCCAATCCCCTAAACATACCCAACAAAAACGTGTTTTGGCCCATTTATAAGCCTTTAACTAGTCATGATATTTCACTAAGTAAGTAAGTACATTTGGCCCCTCACAATACAGTTACAGTTAAACCTGGGGCGGGGGAGGGGGAGAGGGAGGACA
>RJVU01000287.1:22207-44060 GCA_003731715.1 Anabarilius grahami | reverse complement strand
CAAGGAATACGTTAATGCATACGTAAAAGGTCTATATAACTCAATGATGTTTGGTCTTTATGTTTTCAGCACAATGCCTAGGTTAATCTGTAATTGGTTTGGAAAGTGAATTATGCATAGTAAAAACCTTAAGGACCTTGTTCTAAACATGAACATAAAGCTATGCAAATGAACCACATGCAAGAGGGGGGCCATCCAGCAGCCACCTCTGACAGCATCAGCCAATCAAAACAGTGCATCTGAAAGGTGCAAATTTGCATTTCCCTCCCTCTCAGGACAGGTTAAAAGACTTGTTTCTGAGACAGATAAGGGTTCCAGTTGGGTTGCTGCAGTTTCCCGTTCTGGTTCCAGACTTCCAGCACAAGATGTGCTAAGCTAAGTCCAACTCTACAGAGTTGTGAAGTTGTTCTCTCAAGACTCTGAAGCTCCAAAGAGAGAAACAAGGAAGTTCTGCAAGAAGTGAATTTGGGGAGTTTGAAAACTGCAACAAAGACAACGACTACAAGCTTAGCCCCCCCCCCATCTTCAAGATATCTTCTGTACCAACTTCAATCCTCTCATCAGAGATCCTCCAGATCTGCGTGTTCCGGATCTACACTCTACTTCAGAATCTAAAGATCCTTCCGTCTGCGTGTTCCAGAGAATAAGGATCGTCCGCACAGACATCAGAACCTTCAAGGCTTCTTCTTCTGCGTGTTCCAGGAAAAGACATTCTCTGTGCTCCAGGAGTTCAACGTTCACAAGTACTTCGTGTTCAAGGCTGTGAAACGGAAACTCCTTTCTTCCCACTGCATCGCTGCTCAGCTCAACAAGTGGAAGACGTCACCTTCGGATTCAGCATGACCAGGCAGACGTAAATATCACTTACCAAACCTCTGTCTAGAGACCTTGGCATTAGTGTATATTGTCAGTATATGATTATCTAATTTGCATTAGATCTTGCATAGCTGATATCAGTTGATAACAAATAATCTCTCTGTTTATTTGTTGAAGTCAGAATAAGGTTTACCTTATTTCTTCTAGAGAAACTACAGTTTTTCTTTCCATAAGATTAACTTATCCACTTGCATTTATCAGTCTTTTTGCACTTTATCCATTCAGTAGTTGTTAGTTACTCGTCTATCCTTTTGTTAATAAAATCCATTTATTACACTTGTGTCTTCCTTGTGTTGATAATACAGTAAGAGGCTCTACAAGTTAACGATATCTCACAAATCCTTCAGATTGGTCAGATGATGAACTTCCTCCCATTCATATAATTGTAATTCAGTCAACAATCTTCCATGATTGTTCTTTATTGTCAAGGTGAAACTTGACTGGTGTCCAGAAAGTGTTCCGAAGATGAACGAAGGTCTTATGGGTTTGGGTCTTATGGGACATAATTTTCATTTTTGGGGAACTAACCCTTTAATATCAGCAATTTCAGCACTAAACAAAGGATGCTGGGAACTACCGATCTACATATTGTATTGTATTATCTTAGAACTACATTTTTGAAATATAGACATAATTTGGACAGTAACCTCTGATAACAGATCACTCTAAATCATAATGAAGAAACATGTATTTTCTGTAAGGCTTCTTGGAAATGACATGTCTATTGTGAAAAGCGCAACACAAATAAATGTGAATTGAACATATTAAGGTGGATTGAACAAAATGAAAGAAAAATATGTTTAGCCGTTGTGTTGCTTTAACTCATTTTAAATAAATAAACTGAACACAAGCAGTAAAAATCAATTTTATCAGTGTACAGAAAGCTTTATATCTATACAGAGTTATTTTGTGTCTTTAATGAAATGAAGTTGTTTTCTGTCATTTTGGTCTAGTGTACACCGTGGTCTCTAGTATGTCTTGTTTCATGTTTGGAGCGTGGTGTTTGGATCCCAGCACTCGTGTCTAGTTCAGTTTCGAGTTCGCTCTTCTGTCAGCGTGTGTTGTGTTCTGTGTAGCGCATGGTTCGTGTTTACATCAACCGCGGGCTTCCATGGTATTGTGCTGCTGCACGCAGCTTGTGTTTTTCATTGGCTGTGTGCTTTCATTTTCCCATGTTTTGTGTGGCTTAACTTTGTACTCAATATCAGTCACAAGGACATCATGTCAGATATGCCATAATTTGTTAGAGGAGTAAATCATAAATTATATTTTCACCTCTTAATGTCAGTCTCATCATTTAGTTTCCATGACTACCCTTATGGAAGGAATATATATATATCCCTATATATGAATGATCAATATATTACATGATTTATCACTATACTTGAAAATATACAGAAAAAATATATTGTGTAAATATATTACAATATAGTGAATGATACATAAGGAATTGCCGCTTTTCATATATTTCATATACGTTTTTCAATATATTTACTAATACTACTACTGTATGTCATATTATATTCAGTAATACACTTCATAATATATAGATTCATATGTGATCAGATATGGTATTGCATGCATAATATATTGCAGATATATTTACTCATGAGGTATAAACACATATATGGTACAATATATTATGCAAATCATTTCTTATATTTTATAATATTTACATTTTAAACGTTTCATATTTTCTAGTTAGTTAACAAAAGCACCCTAAAGTTCTTGCCAAAGAAACTATCACTGTGCTATAGCGTTCACAGCCATTAATTTTGAAATAAAATTATTATAGTTTTAATGGTGTTCAGCTGATCATAAATCTAACCACAGACTCTACTCTTCAGCACAATGGTTACCCTAAAAACTCACACATACCAGAAAACCTTTTAAATTCTAAAATAATATAACTTTAAACACTAACAGATCCCCCCCTATATCAATATTGTGCAAAACACATGAAATAGCACTTCATTTTAATATTTTCAGTCAGAAACAAAGCATGCTGGGAACTAGAAGTCTGTTGTAACCACTGATTGTAACTCATTGTGTGTATATATGTGTGTACAATACATTCACATTTATATGGGAACATGTATGTACAATATATGTTCATAATAAAGGATAAAAAATGTAATGCTATTTTTGTCTTCATTTATAAGTATTTTATATGTATCAATATATAGCCATACATGGTCAATGCATGTATTGCAGTATATTGAAAAATATACGCACTAGTTTCCCATATATGGTAATGTATTATATAATATATCACATTATATTTTGCAGTATATTCCCATATATTTTTGTTCCATAAGGGTATGTGAAGTCTCACTGACCAAATTAATCACTCGTGACTCAGCTGAAGATCTTTTTATGTAGCATGAAAGAGAAATGCCAGAAGAACAATTGTGATGATGAAAAGAGGCAAAATCCACCACAACTGATCTATACAAGCCACACAATGTAAAATAAGCTGATTGACAAAAAAACAACAACACATGTATTAATGAGCTATACATTATATATTCTCTTTCTCTAAACTTTGGCATGTGTCTTATATGTGATCTTCAGTCAGATATTTCTGATTCATTCATTATCTGAACTCACGTGAATCTGGAGTGTGTGTCGATCCGCCGCTGGAGTCTGTGTCATTAAACACTGAAAAACACATTCATGACCATCATGATTCACTTACAGAAGATTCACTTCCACACAGAGTTTGATCTGAATCAGGACAGATTCACTTCAACACAGAGTTTGATCTGAATCAGAACAGATTCACTTCAACACAGAGTTTGATCTGAATCAGAACAGATTCACTTCAAATTCACTTCAACACAGAGTTTGATCTGAATCAGAACAGATTCACTTCAACACAGAGTTTGATCTGAATCAGGACAGATTCACTACAACACAGAGTTTGTTCTGAATCAGGACAGATTCACTACAACACAGAGTTTGATCTGAATTGGAACAGATTCACTTCAACACAGAGTTTGATCTGAATTGGAACAGATTCACTTCAACACAGAGTTTGTTCTGAATCAGGACAGATTCACTACAACACAGAGTTTGATCTGAATCGGGACAGATTCACTTCAACACAGAGTTTGATCTAAATCGGGACAGATTCACTTCAACACAGAATTTGTGAATTTGTGTTTTATTGAAGTGTCTCTCACCTCTGAACATGGTCTCCATTTCCAACTGAAATGAAAGAAAGAAGAGTTAGAGCAGCTTTTATAGAGTTCATGAAGGATTAAATATGAAAACAGATGAATGATTGAGTTGATTTACTTTTGATTCATCACAGATGATCTCATGATTCAGATTCACACAGTCAGAAGTGACGAGATGATCAGATGAGACATATGTTGCAGGATCACTCAGTTTGTGTGGATCTGATGGATCTGCGATCAGACGCCCGTCCTGAACAAATCAAACACAAGAGGATCAGATAACGCGCGCGCGCGCGTGTGTGTGTGTGTGTGTGTGTGTGTGTGTGTGTGTAACAGTCACCTCAGTATACCAGCTCTGCTTACAGTCAGGATCATTGAGTGTTTGATTCAGAATCACAGACAGAATCATGAACACAAACCCCACTGAGGACTGAATCTCTCCACACGACACACTGATGTTGGACATGATTCACTGCTGAAAAGAAATACTATTTTAAATCACAGAACAAATAATTGAATTGCATGACTTTTTATACAACAAACATTTGAACATTAGTGGAAAGGGTGTATTGTTGAGGATTTTAATGTTAAGATTCTCAACTTCTATAATTTATCATCTGAAAATAATGTAAATTAAAGCTGCAAGCAGCGATGGAAGGGCCCTCGCACCCGGGCTCACAGTCACCACCTTAGGAAAACAGTGAACAGTGGGCGACATGCATGTAAGCCAGTAAATACAAGGGAAATATGGCAAAGTCATTTCAAAGTGCCACACTTCCTGCTGCCAACATGTAGCGCTTTGACCGTAACCGAATATTGCCATGTTGATGTCTTCAGACCAGGACTCTTATCACACATGTGAAATTTGGAGCAGATCAGACATAGTATGCCTGATTTACATCAGCTTCCTCTTTCATGGCGAAACATCAGACTTTGTCAGGCCGCCACGGACACGCCCTTCAACGAAAACTCAAGATCTTTGATATTTATCATTGCTAAGGTCTTAAGATTAGACTGATAACATTTGATGTTGATCTGGGTAAATCTCCATGAGGAGTTAATCACAGTGTAAAACATGACATTTCCTGTTGCCTGCAGGTGGCGCTATGACTGTAACTGAATATTGTCATATAGATGTCATCAGGCCAGGACTCTAATAAAACATGTGAAGTTTGGAGCAGATCGGACATTGTTTGTCTGAGTTACAACAACTTCCTGTTTCATTGTGGAACATTAAACTTTGGCAGGCCGCCACGGACACGCCCTTCAGTGAAAACTCTAGATCTTCGCAATTTAACGTCACAAAGGCCTTTAGATTAGACTGACCAAATATGACATTGATCTGATAAAATCTCTAGGAGGAGTTCGAGTTTATGTGTCACGGCCTATTTTCCACTGTTACTGTGATTTTACTGGTGTGGCTATAATTGTATTTTGATCATTAATAAAATATGATTAATAAAAGAATAAATTTTAAATAAAAAAAATAAAACAAATTGTATAATATTTACTTTTTTTTACAGAATGCTTAAAACTTGATGGATCCAAAATGGTCGATATTCATATTCATGTATTTTATTAGCTTATGATTTATCAATATTACTCCATTTGCTCCATATATGAATCCTCATCATATTTTCAAGTATTTACTCTTTATTGTACTCCTTTATGGTTATTCTTAAGAGTATGCTTGCTATATTCAATAGTTCTTCAAGTGTTTCAATGTGACAGCTCATGTTGACACATTTGTGGTTAGATATTGGACGCCTGCCAAGTTCTGCAGAAGCGATGATGGTTTCAGAATTAGTTGCTCATTTGAACTTCATTGTATGAAAATATGTCTGTTTCCATCTCTGCAGACATGAGATCACACAAGATCTGTAATATTCTCTTCAAGGTGTCAAAATAACACCTCATATTTTCATCTATCTTTGACATTTGGCCAGTCACTCTGACCTAGCCGTTACACCAACTATGACATAATGGATAAGTCTGCCTTTTCTTATTAGACCGAAACATAAGTTTGAATGGGATGCAAGTTTTCCTATGCTTATGGTATGAAACAGACTGGGTCTTTGATAGCGGGGCTCTTTTTGGTTTCTGCTTCATCTCTCATTTCATTCTGGCAATATCTTAATTTTGTTCCTTCTTTCTCTATATTCTGATCTTCACTCGTCATCTGTTAAATACAATACTCTAGATTAAACTATTATTTACTTGATTCATTTGTTTGTCACTATAGTTTTTGCTTAATAAATGTATTATTCTTTATTCAAATATGATCTCTGACATTGCTGGACTGCCTAAAACTCATTGCCTTCATTGCCTGTTTTTGCATCAAAACTAATGTAGTTATTTTTACAGTAATTTTACTGTGGTATGAAATACAGCAACTACTGGATAATTGTTGCCAGTAAGTTAATGTTAATTTGACAATAAAAGATACAGTACAGATAACAATTTGCTTCCTAATCTAGCTGTCAAGAAAACCTGCTATTGCTAATTATTAATATTTTTGGCTCTTGCACTTTCCATGTCACTTTGGATGAAGACTCCGCTAAAAGAATAAATGTGTAAAATTTGCAGCAAGCTGAAATTTCAGCAGAATTTTTCCTTGGCAACAGACATGTGGTCCAGCACAAAAATGACACTGACTTATCATTTCATTGACACCTGATGGACACCAGTATCAAAATGGCTGCAAACAAGCTTTCTTTTTCCAGGGAAGAGAGCTACAGAAGCTCCAGGTCGAGCTTGATCAAACATTTTGAGAAGAGAACCTTGGATGTGGCTTGATATCTTTTCCTCTTCAGCTTCTTCTTCACGGGTTGGAGCTCATTTTAGTTGCTTCAGATTTAAACTGCAAACCCATCTTTGATTTTTCTTCCTTTCAGTCATCTTAAACACAAAAAAAGGTGTTGAAAGTTAGTAATATTTCATTTTAAATGTCATCTTCATATTACAACAATAAAAGCATTTTTATTTATAACGGCAGCAGCAACACTAATGTTAACAATAGGCAAACTAATTTTACAAAGTCTACTCTTTTTAAATGGGGACCATAAATGACAGGAGTTTTTATAAACTTAATCATTTGTTTTAAGTTTTAAAAGGTTTGTGTTGTTTAGGCTAAATGAGGACAAATACTTCACTGGAACACATAGGCATACATTTTCAGGAACAAATACATCATTGGAATAATTGAATCCATCTCAACATGCTTTTATCGATCCATTTATGCAGAACTTATACCCAAATTGTGAAGATAATTCTTTTCCACAGAGCTGTAATTATTTAGACATTTATTAGTGATATAAAGGTTATATAGTAAATGTTAATATAATTTAGAGGGTTTTAATAAAGGAGAGAATCTCGTTCAAAGCTACACACAGTGGCCATGCTGGAATATTCCTGATCATCAACCCATTAAAGAATGAGACTAGCAGACAGCAACTCAAAGAACAAAATTACAGACACACTAATGAACAAGTCAAAGATCACACTCAGGGGGTGTCGTAATTGGGGGGGAAAGGGTGACAGAGTGCATACGGCCCTAGCGTGTGAGGGGCCCTCCACAATCCTGAAATTATTAGGGGTTCAAGCAGAGCTGATCCTCCCTATACACAAACTAGGGAAGTTGTGTAGGGCCCCGGAACCACCAGGGGGCCCCCTTGCTCACACTATATAAAATAAACATGACGATAATTTACCATAATGTGAATATTTCTTTATAATATGCAAACTTATATGTGGTGTCTACTAAACATTGGCGGAGTTATGTGAAAATATTTTAATAATGATTTAATAACTTTTTCAGACCCGGACATCGTGCAGTGCGGCAGATAATAACATGCGTCCTGACATCTATGGCTGAAAAACTAAACTATCCTTCTGGAACAGAAAACAAAAGTGCCAAGAACGAAGTATGTATGTCACAGGACATGACATGCAGGGGGAAAAAGTAGGCTAAAACGTGCGCATGATTTACTATTTCATCCCCTTGATTTATAAATCATTGCGCATGATCAATAAATCGAGGGAACGCATTAGTAAATTGTGCGTACGATTTAATTTTTTTTCTTGCATATGACATGCTGACGTACATTTGTAACATTTTCATTTTCGTATTTAGTCTTTTTGACAAAGCAATAAAGTAAAAGTAAAAAAGTACTGATTGATGAATGTTTATTTTGTTGTTTTATATATGCCACTTATATAATTTAATTCTATATTATACATTTTATATAATCCTATTGCTCAGAATAATTATGAATGATTATGAATTGTCAAATAGCCAGCACTAGTCAGTATGGTTGGAGATTAGTAGATGCAGATACATAATATGTAATGTGTGTTGACAAACAATATATAAACTGACGAACCATATAGGGCTAAATACATAACATTTAAAAACATTGCTGCAACAGTGGGGAAGATGAACATGAATGTGTTATTCTAATTTGTGTTAGAGTCGCACGATTCTGACTTATTTTACATTTTGTACAAGTGGCCTCATATCACCCCTGTCATAATGAGTAATTAAATGACCCCTTTAAAGTGATAAAATTGATAATAGTGTCACGACTGGCTCAAGCCGCGACAAATAAAAGGAGGTTGGTAAGGGTTAAACAAGAGTGTTTATTAACAAATAGAAAAATATATAAAACAGAAAATTACTTACAAAAATAACCCCAATTTCTGTCTGACACATGATGTAAAAATATCAGACAGAACCAAATACAAAGTAACAACAAGACAAAATAAAACACTAACAAAAAAAACAAACAAGCTAAACGGAAGCAAACTCAAAACACTCCAAAGATACAAGCCTCCCCACGTTCTCACACGCTTCCTTATTATAAAGGACAAAACATAAATAAATGGACTAATTTTCTCAATAAGTCCAAACAGACAACGTTAGGTACAGACTCTCGCGATGTTCAGATTCTCCCAGCCAGGAGTAACAGGAGACGCTCACAATATTGAGGAAAAAAAGACAAACCTGAGTGTTGATTTCTGTGTCTGTCCAACTCCAGAGGTCCAAACTGCAAATGAAAGCCCTCTATTGGTCTTTATATAGCACAGCACAGTTCATTGAAATCACATGACAAAGGTGAAAGCAGAAAGTGAAAGTGTTTGTATTTTGTATTAAATTATTTGTGGAAGTAAGTGCAAACACACACACACACAGATCAACCTTTATGTGATTTATTTGACAGATTAATTCAGTCATATCTCCTTTACTTCTAAGTGTACTGAAGACATTGAGTAATCATTAACAGTAGTAGTTCAGCTTCTCCAAATGGTCGTAAGTGTATTCAACTGTGCTATTTTGAGACAGCATGAAATATGAACTAAAACGTGTTTTTAATATACTATCTCTGTATATTTACCTGTATATTTAAATATATTTAGATATTATAGTACATTTGAACCCATAGTGTACTACAAGTAGTATCTAAATACATGTTTTTAACTACAGAGATAGTATATTAAAAGCACATTTTAGTTAATATTTCATGCTGTCTCAAAATAGCACAGTTGAGTACACCCCAAGAGCACAATTGTTTAAAAAAAAAAAACTTTCACTTTCTTACATGTCATGTGACTTACAGGAACGACTTTTACTCATCCATGTACTGTATATGCCAGCTGAGAACTTTCCTTTTCTCTTTTTTGAGAATTTTCATGTCAGAATTCGAGTGCAATGAGATCTGCATTTGTGGATCAGGTGACACGTGAGCATTCATTGACTCATTTGAGTCAATCCTATTTGATTCATTAGGATTTTGAGCCTTTCATTTTCACTGGTTTAGCCTTAGGGGGATTTCACACTGGGCTTTTTTGCCGCGGTCCAAGCCCAGGCTTGATTGTTCCCGGTGCTCCCCGCAGCGTTGGTCTGGTTTCACACTCAAATTGATTCTTCGGCCGTCCGCATGACGTAATTTGTCAGGCCGGGGCGTGCAACAGCGCATGCGCAAGAAGAAAAGAAGAGTCCACTAGTGATGGCCTCATGAAGCATTGAAGCTTTTCAGCAAGTGGTTCACAAAAGGGTTCATTTCTCGAGGCTTCATTTGCTCACAATACCACCTGGTGGTCGAAGAGTGTAAAACATGCAGATTCTTTACAGAACTGACGTGATATTTGATACACTTTATTTTGCGGCAGTTATCTTAGAAATAACGGCGAAGAAAAAATAAATGTCCACAAAGTCAGGCAGAAGCGAGGCTTCGAACGTCATCAGTGACGTCACTGATCTGAAGCGACACAAGCTTCGATACGCGCTTCACTGAAAGCTTCCGGGATTTCTCGACACACGCTCCGAAGCCTCGGCACAGACCGTGACATCACTAGTAAAGAGCGATTCAAAAACAAGACGAGTAAACCAGGGGCGGCGCCAGCCGATTTTGCCCGGGCTTCAGCCCCGAATGTTTTGAGTCAAGCCCCGAATCTTTCAGGTTTGAGGTTTCTCAACAGTGCTGTCAAAATATCATTTTTCTAAACATATCTCTATTAAAATATGTTAAACAGTTCAATACCGCTTTTCTACAGTACTATCCATACATACAGCGTGAGCGTTGCCGGTAGCGTTTTCTCTCTCTTCTCTGACAGCGCGTTCACGCACACCGCAGTTGAACACAGACACGCCTCCTGTCACTCACTCAGAGCAGAGCCACGCCTCCTGTCACTCACTCAGAGCAGAGCCACGCCTCCTGTCACTCACTCAGAGCAGCGGCAGGCCTCGAGACTCTCGTTCGGTCCGGTTGAAGGGTTTTTGTTATGATATAACAGCTGATAATACAACTTTGGCACATTTGTCAGCTAAACGTTCATTCAGTGTTTCCCATTAATGACCCGGTGCCACCGTTTCATAATGAACCGAAAATTTAAAACATGTAAATGGTCTCTAACGTTGTATTTTGCCAACGAACTAAATTGAAACCGTGATATGGCTTTGTGCCTTTATAAAACAGCAAAATACAGTGATTAAGTATATATACAGTCTGTCTGCGCTGCTTCCAAAGTGCCCCAGATTGATGCATTTAACATGTAAAAAAAAATTCTTCCGGGGGAGCATGCCCCAGGACCCCCCTAGAGGAGGTACTCCTAACAAACTTTTACAAATTACAGTGCCAAATCATGTACATTTTATTAAGTTTACTCAAGAATACTAGAAAAAAGCTTATTTCATGTCAGTAAAGCTGTTAACAGAAAATTTAAATGTCATTGGGAAAATATAGATTTGGGCTAAGCCCCGAATGTTTACAATGTCTGGATCCGCCCCTGGTGTAAACTCAGAAGCGAATGTTGATGATTGATGACACAAGTCTGGTAAAGAGTATAGAAAAATTGTACTGCGTATATGTCGAACTCGGTCATCCGCACGCATTCACGCGTCACGCGGATGGTGCACGAACGCGGACGGCCGACCCGGGCTTTAAACGTGAGGAAAAATCGTGTTTTTTTTTTTATTATTAATTTGGTGCTATTATGTACAGCAGAGTAAACGACACCTGTGTTTACTGTATGTGCGCTGCATGAAGATGGTTTTCTGCTGTTTGCAAGCAGCCTTTTGAGGAGACAGCTGATTGCCTTTCATTTCCTGTTTTAATTGCACTTGCAAAGCACGAATACACTGCAGGCTCGCTCCTGCTCAAACCCAAGGTAAAGCATCAACACTGTCACCTCTTATGTGTTTTATTTAAGTAAACATATTATAATTGGTGAAAACGCATGCGCAGGTTACTTTACTTCCTGAACAAGTGCGCACCTTGTGCTTTGCTTTCATATTCATGCGAATTAACCGCGGCTCAGTTCGAGTGCAACCGAACTCAGGCCATCTCCTTCAGGTAGATCGGGTTCAGTACCCCGGCTTAATATAATTTAAACGGAGGAGTTATAGAAAAAATCACCCCCTCACTGCTGGCATAAACATTTTGGATGACATGGGGTGAGTAAATGATCAGGAAATTTTCATTCAGAATAGCCTAATTATACATTTATACACTAAAAAGTGAGCAGGATCACACGAAAATGCGTATCAATAATACGAGTGTGCAATGCCGTGGAATGTATACACCAAAATAAGTTTTGGCGTGCATATGATACGCTCTTTATGGCGTATTATACGCACGAACCCCACACCCCCCATCCTACCCAATAGCGTGTCATATGCACGCGAAAAACTAGTCCAAAGTCGTATTGAAATAGTACACTCAGAAGTATACTACTAATAGATTGATATTAGTACTTTGTCATTCATGTGGATGAAACACATAATTCTTCTGGCTTCACTTGAGCAACATGATCCTTGATTATTTTCTCTTAACTTCATTTCTTTATCAATCCAGGTTCATTTACAAAAAGTTCAGTAGGGTTATATTTTGGCTTCACTTAATTCAGATTACACAAGAACACAATGATTAATGTAGGCTATTATAAAGCTTGTTTAACAAAACCAACAATTTGTTGATCTAGACTTCTGTTCAGAAGCACTTTGCTGGTTAAACTGGGACTTGACACGGCTCTTGCATACTGTTGCACTCATGTTGATTGCTTCTATAGTCCCTTTAGAGAAAAGTGTCTGCTAAATGACTAAATGAAGCTAAATGTAGAAGAATAAAGAATGTCATTCATGTTTGAAACAACACAAATGTGAGTAAATGATAAATTACCGAATTATCATTTTTGTGTGAACATTTATCATTTATTTAGAAGGAATGAATAGGTATCCCTGGCTCTGCTGAATTATTTTTATCCCCAGTAGGGATAATAATTTAAAAAAAACTGTCCCCCAGGTGATGCTACTCCACAAACCACCAACAGAGGATATCAAATACCAAAAAGATGAAATTAAAACATCAAGGAAACAAACTGCAAGTTATGAAAAATGTATAAAAATATGTAAAGGGGAGCCCATTAAAATATGTTTACTTGGCAGTAAAAACAATTAGCTAAGTAAAATAAGTAAAGTTCTGGCGTCATCTAGCTGTCAGAAAAACTATAACACACCGCCGTATTGGCTTTCTAAATGAACGATTTTACGAAATGACAGCGTGTAAAACAATAAAAAATGCTATGTTGTTTAACCCCAAATTTGGGGTCGAATATACACAAACCCAGCCACTGGGTTAGATGTTTTTAATTCAGTTTCTAACCCAACGGTTGTGTTTGTTCATTTTGATCTAAGTCAACAACCCAGAAGACCTGTTATTGCTGAATTTATTGCTTTGTCAAGAAGACCAAATAAGAAAATGAAAATGTTACAAAAATATGTAGCCTACATACTTCGTTCTTGGCCCTTTTTTCTGTTCCAGAAGGATAGTTTAGTTTGGCAGCCAAAGCCATGTCACGACGCATGTTATTATCTGCCGCACTGCACGACGAAAAAGTTATTAAATCAATATAAATCATTATTAAAATATTTTCACATGACTCCGCCAATATTTAGTAGACATCACACATAAGTTTGTATATCATAAAGAAATATTCACGTTATGGTAAATTATCATCATGTTTATTTTATATAGTGATGAGCAAGGCAGCCCCCTGGTGTTTGGGAGCCCTATACGCAACTGCCCTAGTTTGTGTATGGATCGGCTCTGACTTTACATGTTTTGTTACAGTCATTTGATTAAAATTTGTTTAATAAAAATATAGTAGCTTTCTAAAAAAAAAATAAAACACCACATTATTTCAAACAATGATGTCAATCAAGACAACGTTTTCAGAAAAGGCACATAATGTTTCTGTAGCTTCATTAATGATTTTTCTCACTGAATCACACTTTCCCCTCGGCTCCAATGACATTCAGCCTCCGGGATTTGCTGCTAATCCATGTTTCAAAAAGAAAACTACAGCAACAACGCATAATAATCATAGTTTTCACATGGAGTAATAAAGAAAGCACTTAACCACTGAGCGTGTTGCTCTCATATCCTGTGCTGATCAGCTGAATATGATCTTATAACATCACAGTTTGAATACATTAAGGCAGTTTAAGTGTAAATGCATGTTAATGTATACCGCTGGTTTCAGTGATTGAAATACTGCAGCAGGAGCTGATCACAAGCTCTCATATTTGAGTGTATAGCTGCTGTAAATATTAATAACAGATGGTTAATACACAGGCCTGTGCTGTAGTTCTGCAGATGTTATGTCCTCCAGGTCTCTACATTAGTCACAGGACTGAAAACTATAAGAATAGAAGCAACAATCACCTTTAATACTGTGTGTTTAAGCTCATCTGATAAATTTGGCCATGTCTAAAGTGACCAGTTTGTGCTGCTGTTGGTACTGATTCACTTTCTCATCCAAATTCACTCAAATGTGTTTCAGGTGTGTCGATCACTGAGATTTCTCTTCCGATCCTGACCGTAGGTTTCATCTGAAAGACTGTAGATTCAAAGACATTTCTGCTGATGATGGTGTTTCCAGAGGCACTTTCCCCACATCTGTTTTTTCCCAGATAGATCTGGTCTTTCCCCTCGGGGATCACATCAATCTCATCCGGATCTTCTCCTGAAACTACAAAGATCACATCACTCATCAACATCACATTACATCACATGAAGTTTAATTAAATATCAGAATGTCTGAATACTGGATTCTGATTGGCTGTTCAAACCGTGTTCTGGATCTAGCAAACCTTAAGTCGAGGTAATCAGGGTGATGCTAATGTACAGGTTTGACTTCAAAGATACTAAATATAAAATCTTATTTTTGTCCTTTGAATCTTGTTCATCTTGGCTTAAAGACACTATGATATGTAATAACCTCAAAGCTTCTGCTGAGAAAAAAATGAGTAAACTAATAAAATATTTAAACTCAAATTAATATTTATACTTATGTGACACTTAGTCATGTAAATATGATCCAAACAGTTATTATTACAAAATAAACCTCTGCTTCAATTCGGGCTAATAAATATTTACATGAAACTATTCTCTTATTAATATCAGTGGTATAATATTATAGTATTATTGAAATAATTGATAATCAGTGTTGGGTAAGTTACTCTGAAAACTCTAAGCAACTACATTAATTATTAGCTATGCTATTACATCTTCACCAGTGTAATTACTGTACTAATTACTTTCTCTAAAAAGTATTGCATTACTTATTACTAATAACTTCCAAAATCCAATCTCAGCCATGACCAGTTTAACAAGGATAGACATGAAACTGATCTTTCAATTCTTTCAAATAAATATAAAATGGCATAAATTATTTGTGAACTGACTGAAGTGTGTAAAGGGAAAAGATTACATTACAGCAATTACACCTCATGCCCAACACTGCTTACAATTGATAAGCTTGTCCATGCTGCCACTTCGTTTGATAAATGTCCCTCTGTTCTCTGTCCTCGTTCCTTTAATCTTCTGCAGAAGACCTGGACAATCAATCACACACACCTGCTTCTCTCCAATCTGTCTGTCTTCTTCACAAACTTCAGCTTCATGCCTCTTTTTCTGTTTAAATCTCTTTTCTCCAGATGAGCTTTTCTCAGAACCATTTCTGCACATTAGAAGAATCTGCATCACTAGATCATCTGGACTGGAGCTGATCGCTGAAAGAGACAAAAAACATGAAGAATCATAGATTTACATGTAAAAAAAAAATATGGAAAATAAAGCATTTTTCTGCTCGGTGTGAAGGTGACTCTGCAGCCCCGTGTTCTGCATTTGCTAATTATCATAAGAATCTTAATCTTAATGCTGGTTTGCATTGTTTGAAGACTACAGGTTGTCCAGTCAGAACATTGAAGTCTCACTTAAATTATAATCCACTTTTTTCTATTTATGGAATGTGCATAAATATGTGGTTCTGTAAATGCAAAATAGAATATGGATATAGATATATAGAAAACACCACACAGCATGTGTAGCTTATTTGACAAATTACTTAAAGAGTTATATTTATTTATCTATTGTTTTCTTACAGTACTTATATAAGATCGAATGGATTTCCAATAACAAAACATATGAAGAATTGAAACTGCATGAACTGCCCACGTGTTCGTGGCTGCTGCGCACGTTCTGTCCAATTCAGATATAAACAACTTTGAGCCATTGTTATGAAAACAACTTTAGAGCGCATGCGCGGCGTCACCCAGTTTGACACGAAAACAACTTTTAAAGGGCATGTGCGGCGTCAGCCAATCTGACACGAAGGGCGGTGTGCAGAGATTCAGTGAACAACACTATTAAATGTAAACACTTATGCTGAATAGCCTTCACAGTTAAACGTTCAACAGTGTTATAAGCACTTACAATGTGATTCATGTAAACACACAGTCGATGAAACTTCTTAAATTTAAACTAATCCAGTTTTTTTTTTTACACATTTAGTGGAAATTTACAGTGTGCAAAAAAATTACATTCCAAAAAAAGTAGTGTGCAAAAAACATTAGTATGCAAAGAACTAGTGTGCAAAAACAAAAAAAAACCAGTGTGCAAAACAAAAAATGCAAAAAACATTGCAGTAGCTACTGTTGCAAAAACGTATAAGTGAAACATATTTCATAATTTCATACCTTAAACGGATCCTTGTCCTAACTGAATCTGAAGGAAAATGAAACTGAAGGAATCTCTACAAAACCTGCAGGGAAGAAGCGTGTTGTCAGCTCACTCAGCTGAAGCATGACAGAAATACGGTCTGCCTACTGAGAAAACAGGGAGGAACACTGGAATACAAACAGCCAGCAGAGGGAGGAGAAATGTTATCTAAGATTTCTGCTCTTCAGTTCTTCAAAAACGAATATAGTGACAGAAGTAGGCTACATGTAATTCTGGAACTTCTTTGAAAATAAACATTGAGCAAAATACTTAACTAGAGTTAAATAGTAACTCTTACACCAGTTCTGTTTTTATATTATCACTTTCAGTTCTGTCAGATTTTGACCACGCAAAAAAAAAAAAAAAAAAAAAAAAAAAAGAGATTTATGAGTTTTACTTTATTTATTTATTTTTATTTTGCCAATTCCAAATACAAGGCAAAATCAATTGCATAAAAACAATAAATTAAGATTAGTTTACTAAAAAATGATTTTGCAACATCTGACTACAAACAAGTGCAGTGTTTCCAGAAGCTGTTTTAAGATTTTCGGTTTCTGACGGTGGAGCATACATGAATATAAATGAGTTTCACAGACATGCGTGCATCTGAGAATATTAGTTCACATTGTATCTCACTTTAGTGGATTATTCCATAAAGGAAACTATATTCTCAGCGTCGCGGCTGACTTATGCCTAAACTACAGCTGTTTACTTCTAGCAACAGTTTATAATGTTTTCATTAGTATGCATGATTTGTGCAGTCGTCTGTAACTGAATAACAGATACTTCGTGTAACAGCAGAACACCTTCAGCTATCTTCAATGAGTTCAGCTCGTCGTGCTCTTCCTTTATGATGTTTTAAAACTCGGTATTTTATAAGTTGTTATCATTAAGTACATCACTGCCTGTTACAACTGAAATAAACCTGCATAAATGTTTTTGAAGACCTATATCTATTTTTGTTCTTAAATTTTTGTTCATTTATGATGTAGGCCTATTGCTCTTCAAAAGGATTACTACAATTCTTTGTTTAGGCTCACGAAGGTTGCATTTATTTGATCAAAAATAGGCAAAACAGTAATATTGTGATTTGTTTTCTATTTTAATATATTTCAAATGGCTGTTTATTCCTGTTACTCCAGTCTTCAGTGTCACATGATCCTTCAGAAATCATTCTAATATGATGCTTTGCTGCTTAAGAAACATTTCCTACTAATATCAGTGCTGAAAACAGTTGTGCTGCTGAATGAAAGTGGATACCATGCCTGTATTCAGGATTCACAGAACAGAAGGTTTGAAGAACAGTATTGAAATAGAAATCTTTTTGTAACATTAGAAATGTCTTCTTCTTCTTCTTCTTCCTTTTTAAAAAAAAATCTATTTATTATTTCATATTGAATAAAGTTCATCCTTGTGGAGTTCATTTCTTAAAAAAGACCTACATTGATTCCATATATATATTAATGTGCATATATATATATATTATTATTTTATTGCATATATATATTTTAATTGTGCAAATAATTTCAGGGCACTGTATGTAAAAAGATTATGTGTTATAGAAAATATTTTTAAATAAATTAAAAATTGTTATTAAAATTCAAAGGGTGGTAAAAATTTCATTTGATCTGAAAATAGCTTATGTGTCATATTTCCATATATTAAGGGACTGCTAGCTAACATTTGTTGTTGGCAAGTCCACACCTATCTTTTTGTACAAAAACTAAATGTCAGTAATGTTTCACACATCATCATAATTTCACTCCATCACATTATACCCAACATCCAGTAAAAAAAAGAAAATCAAGGCCATAATCCAACAGTTTATTACTATTTTTTTTTTAAATATTTTTTTATTTTATGAGGCCAAATGTGCCCCTAATTAAAACCCCATGAAGAACATGCATGTTTATGAACATTAATGACCAGTGGATTCAGGTTGACTGGGACACATTTGGCCATTGAGATGACTGGGAAAAAGTTCCAGATCAACCTGAATATATGCCAGATAATGAATGTTTGTGTATCAAAATAAATTGTCCATTTATATCAGTGATCATAACTGTATATCCAGGAGTCACACATGGTCAAAACAACAGATGGCAGAGAATAACAAAAGGTTGAAAAAGTCTTTATTAGGCCACTGATTTTGGACATTATTCCTTTCATTTCCAGAGGGATGATCCTGTCACAATATCACCCTGTTTGGACTCTGTTCTGCAGCATTTCCTGCCAGTCTCTCATCATATTTATGCATTTGGATTCACAAGCTTGCGATTCAAGTCAATATCAGTTATTTTGGATGTACTGTATATCAGGTAAGCTACAGTACATGGCAAATTTTCTCAAGAAAAAAAAATCTCTCAGCTAATGCTGTAAAATGGGAATCAGTTGGTACTACATTAATATTAAAGGTTAAATGAACCAATTTGTTTAATGACTTAAATTACACTAAAGAAAATTTTAATAATAATAAAGTTATAATATGCTTATTTCTACTCCATTTATGTATAAACATTTAAGTGGTGGCTGTCAAATTTATGGGTTATTCAAACATGCATAGGCTATTGAAGAACATTAAAAATTATATTTAAAATCTAATACGGAGCAAGTAGGTGTACGACAAGGTTGCCTTCTGCCACCCACACTCTTCAACAGATATCTTGAGCGAGGCCCTAGAGAACCACTGACAAATAGTGACAAGCAGATCACAACTAAGATTGAAGTCGGAGGACAAGAACTGGAAACTGTGAGTCATTTCAAATATTTGGGCTCTATCATCAGTGAAGAGGGGTCAAAACCAGAAGTTTTAGTGAGGACAGCACAGACAACAGCTGCTATGTCAAAGCTGAAAGCTGTATGGAGAGACAAAAATATCTCTCTAAAAACAAAAATTAGACTTCTGCGTGCACTTGTCCTCTCAGTCTTCATATATGCCTGTGAGTCCTGGACCCTCACAACAGAGTTGCAACAACGAATTCAGGCACTAGAAATGAGATGCTATAGAATCATCCTTGGCATCTCTTACAAGGACCATATCACATAAGAAACAGTGAGAAACGTCATCTGGCACGAAGCAGGCCAGTATGAAGACCTATTTTCTGCAGTTAGAAAGAAAAAGCTGAAATGGTACAGACATGTCGTCAGAGCCGATAACCTGTCCACAACAATCCTCCAAGGTAGTGTCCCAGGAGGCAGACAGAGAAAGAAGTGGGCGGATAACATCACAGAATGGACCATGAAAAGCTTTGCAGAGACACAGGCACTAACACATGACCGAGACAAGTAGAGAGACCTCAACAGCGCAGGGACCAGACGCGGTCATCGTGATTTTGCCAAGTAAGACATGTTTCTGGATCAGCATCTTTGTTGATCCTTGAACAACATTACAATCAACCAATCAGATTTTTAGGGACAAGTTTACTATTTATGTCAAGTTTAGGCTTGCAACCAGGGTTAGGTGCTTCTACATCAGTGTTATTCATCTATCATTTCCCTCTGATTTTAGGGATAACTTATGGGTAGAATTAGGTTTAGGGGTAGGAATAGGGTTAAGACTAAATATTCGGACAAATGTTGATCCGGGAGCATGTCTTTCTTGGCAAAATCACGGTGACCGACCCGACGCCCACACCAGGTCATAGGACTGATGATGATGGTGCATATATTCAGCTAAGTGCTCTTCTCTAGAGTTCATTTTTCTAGCTGACTAACGAGTTTGTTTTTCTGAGGTAAATGTGACGTTACATTTGTTTGTGAATGTAACTGGTCAGTGTTTGTCGACCACGTTTGCTATCACTATCCTGTGGCGGTTGACGCACGGAGACGTGCAGTTACAGGCTCCGTCCAGCAGGTGGAGACAGAGACCCGAGCGTTTGACCTGCTTTACAGTGAAGCTGTGAACTGGCTTTCATGATTACACATTTAGCAGTAGCTGACTGTAGATGTGTTGAGATGGATGAGGTGTGCAGTGAACCCTTTCCCACCCTTCACAGCTGAAGATGATCCCTCTCCTCCTGCTTTATTGATGGACTTTAGGAAAACATCACACCTGTTAACTCTACATGATCCCACTTATTTCATGAGTGCTTTGCAAATACGTTAGAGACAGAAAATGTTGGAGTGTAATGATTCTGGTAAAACCTTTAGGAACTTCAAAAGATAAAACAGCGAAACTCCAAATATTACTTCCAATATTTCCAAATTATGTTCATTTTCATAGAGCGGGCCAATATCGTGGCGATTATTTAAAAATCAATCGAGAGAAGCAGATATCATTATCGTGATTAAAATACGATTAATCGTGCAGCCCTAATTTATTTGACTTGACATTTGATGTTCAACAGTATTCTTGACATTTATTCAACAGTGCTTTTGATCTGCCTGCATTGACACTATTCTTTAAGAGGAAAAATGATGTACCAGTTATCAATGTAAAGTTGCTTTGACACAACCTGCATTGTAAAAAGCGCTATATAAATAAAGGTGACTTGACTTGACTTGTTGCGAGAGACGTTAAACTAACAGATTACAGTCAGTTTAGACTGTTGTATCGAAGCTGCTTTAGTGAAGTTTAAATATTACTTACATTTACATTTCGTCATTTAGCAGACGCTTTTATCCAAAGCGACTTACAAATGAGAACAGTAGAATTAATCAAATTAACATGAGAACAAGAGTAGGCCTAATGACAGTAATGTGCTTGTAGCAAGTGTTTTTTTTTTTTTTTTTAAATGAAAGTACATACACAAATAGATTTAATGAAAATAGGAATCAAGTTTTTTTTTGAAAATGGCTAAAGATTCAGCTGCTTGGATTCAGCCAGGAACAGACCCGGAGAAGGTCCCTGAGAGTGATATTTGAAAATATAAATTTATAATGTACTTCCTGTTAAACATCGTATAGATTTTAAAATCTTGCTAATTACTTACAAAGCACTAAATGGTTTAGCTCCCCAGTACCTAAGCGAGCTCTTAATGCATTATAATCCTTCACGTTTATTGCGATCTCAGAATTCAGGCCAGCTGATAATACCTAGAATATCAAAATCAACCGCAGGCGGTAGATCCTTCTCCTATTTGGCACCTAAACTCTGGAACAATCTTCCTAGCATTGTTCGGGATGCAGACACACTCTGTCAGTTTAAATCTAGACTAAAAACGCATCTCTTTAACCTGGCATACACATAACACATTATCAATTTATATTTTCAAATCCGTTAAAGGATTATTAGGCTGC
>RJVU01000287.1:10436-21839 GCA_003731715.1 Anabarilius grahami | reverse complement strand
ACATTTAATCAACAGTGCTTCTGATCTGCCTGCATTGACACTATTCTTTAAGAGCTGCTGTGCAGCCAAAATGATGTACCAGTTATCAATGTAAAGCTGCTTTGACACAATCTACATTGTAAAAAGCGCTATATAAATAAAGGTGACTTGACTTGACTTATTTCATGACTGCTTAGCAAATAAGTTAAAGAGGCAGAAAATGTTGATGGGAGTGTAATGATTCTGTGATGCGAGAGACATTAAACTAATTATACAGATTACAGTCAGTTTAGCCTGTTGTATCGAAGCTGCTTCCGTGCAGTTTAAATATTACTTACAATATCAAAGTTATTATTGTTGTTACTGTATAAAGATTTCACAGTGGAGAGACACGTTTGTTTAACTATCAATCAGACGACAGAATGTTAAGATCTGCTAATGTTCCAGTCAAGTTCATTCTGTGTTCAGTGTGTGAATTGTCCTTTCTGTTCCTCCGCTATTCAATCCCATTAGAAAACGAACCCACTTTAATGGCCTGTTAGATGAGCTTTCTCCAGAAGAGTTTGTTATTATAATCGGGATCACTGGATCATCTGGACTGAAGCTCATCTCTGACATCTCTGAAAGAGACAGAACATATGGAGATTGAATATAAAAATAAATCAAGTGTGATTGCCCACGTTTAAGAGAAAAATTAGACGTTTAGACGCACAGAGTAGCGAATTAAAGGGTTAGTTCACCCAAAAATGAAAATTCTGTCATTTATTACTCACCCTCATGTTGTTCCACACCCGTAAGACCTTTGTTAATCTTCAGAACACAAATTAAGATATTTTTGATGAAATCCGATGGCTCGGTGAGGCCTGAGCAATGACATTTCCTCTCTCAAGATCCATTAATGTACTAAAAACATATTTAAATCAGTTCATGTGAGTACAGTGGTTCAATATTAATATTATAAAGCAACAATAATATTTTTGGTGCGCCAAAAAAACAAAATAACGACTTATTTAGTGATGGCCGATTTCAAAACACTGCTTCAGGAAGCTTCGGAGCGTTATGAATCATGATTCAGATCGCATGTCAAACCGCCAAACTGCTGAAATCACGTGACTTTGGCGCTCTGAGCAGCAGATTCGACACACTGATTCATTTATGCTCTGAAGCTTCCTGAACACTGCGCAAAATGCTGTTCTTACTTAGAATTTTTGTCTTGTTTCCAGTCTAAATATCTAAAAATTCTAAAAGCAAAATAATCTTAACCCAAACTGAAAACATGATTATATATCTTATTTTTGGTTTGAAATAAGATTATTTTGCTTACCCCATTGGTAGATTATTTTGCTTGTTTTAAGGAAAAACTCACTTAATTTTGACTTATTTTTCCTAAAAACAAGAAAATAATTTTTACTTGTCAAGAAAATGCTTCTTGATTTAAGAACTTTAAGATATTTTGACTAGAAAGCAGTGAAGCATTGTTTTGAAATCGGCCATCACTTCATAAGTCGTTATTTTGTTTTTGTTTTTTTGGCGCACCAAAAATATTCTAGTGGCTTTATAATATTAATATTGAACCACTGTACTCACATGAACTGATTTAAATATGTTTTTAGTACATTAATGGATCTTGAGGTCATTTCTGGCTATGCAGGCCTCACGGATTTCAACAAAAATATCTTAATTTGTGTTCCTTCTGAATGAAGGTCTAACGGGTGTGGAACGACTAATACATGACAGAAATTTCATTTTTGGGTGAACTAACCCTTTAACTTAAATGCCACGTAAAACGATCAATAGAAATATATTTTTATATATTCGTCAGTGTAAAGATGACCTGAGTACGCGTTTTTTTTTTATGACATTTAGAAGAAGTAAATTACGGTGACCGGGAGGGGACATGTTCGGTTCACTTAGTTTTGTCGTGGCCACGACATACAAACTCGTGGGAACGTGATAATAACTCGTGGCCACGAGATCGTTTTGTCGAGGTAACGACATCCTTATGTCGTGGCCACGCGATGTAAAGTCGTGGCCTCGAGGTCATATGGTGAGGGAACGAGATATTTTTCTCGTGGCCACGACTTCATTATGTTCAGGGAACGACATCTATTTCTCATGGCCACGAGTTACATGTGTAAACAATCTGCGCTACCATAGCAACCTGGAATTAAGAATGATAAAATAAGTGCGGAATTAAGAAATTATTTGAATGCTGTCCATAGCCTATAGTCAACATCGCGCGCAATGTAATAAGCTATAAATAGCCTATTGTGCCCGATGTTGCCACTATAGCATTCAAATGAAGACTGTTATTATCAATTTGATAACAAACTTCATTTAAATGATAATGAACATTTATCCATCCCATCTCACAGCCTTTTAATCTGATCGTGTCTTTATTATTTTAATAATAATAATTATTATTATTAATATGCCTAAACCTAAATAAAATGAATAAAATGATGAACAAAANGAACAAAATTAAGTTTTTGTCTAGGCTATATCAATGAATGGGTTTTTTTTAGCTTCAATATTCTTTTAACAACCAATTAATAATAATAAATTATTCGAACTATATTCAAATGCTGTCACGGGCACGAGGGTCTACAAATGATAACAGACGCTCATTTATCCTATCTTCACGGCTACAATACAGTCATAAATTCACATTTTATTGGCATGATCTGGCATTTAAAGTATTTACAAAATATAGCTAACAACATAATATAGACCTACAGAAAGGATTCACGAAATGAAGGGGAAAATAAAGAAAACAGGGCTACATAACAATGAATAAAAAACATTTAACCAATGATAGCCTATAGGCCTAATAATAATAAATAATGTAAAAATAGGAAATAAAAAAATTAACTATCAGTGAATGGATTTAAAAGACTTTTGTATGTGATAAAAATATAAACTATGTACTTAGTATGTCAGTTTTCTCTACCTACTAATGAAGTAAATGTAAACCTTCACATTTTCACTATGGAAAGTGACTAACTTGTCAAAAATATGTCAGTTCAAGGGTAATTCACTTCTAGATAGTCAAAAGGTGAGACAATTTACCCAAATTCACCCATGCTTTGCACGGGAACAGGAGAGTAAATGTTGATCTTGACTGATATTTTAAGGTTTAATGTTCATTAGTGTTGGAGTTTCTGTTATGTTGAGGATAAATGTGAACAGAATTATCATTTGGGGTCAATTGTCCTTTGAAATCAAAACTAGTTTACACATGGCTTATAAGTGAAAGAGTTTATTAACAGTACAAAAAAAATTGCCAGTGCCAGCATTTTTCATTTGTATGTAGTCATAAAAAGCAACTTTTTGAGCAAAAAGCTGAGAAAATCATGTTTTTTTTGTTTTTGTTTTTTTTGTTTTTTTTAAATCAAATAATACATGTGGATCAGATTCAGTACAATGATGCAATAGATCACCTCCATCAACACCTCCCAAGCTCCACAGTCCTCTACATATTTCACTCGCTAACATTAGGCAGTTTTCATCTATATGCTGTTTATTGTTGATGATCACATTTATTTTTCAAATGCATCTGCTTACATATGAGACCTGTCAGTTCTGCTGCTTCTCTTGTGTTTTGATCTGGATATACTGTGCTTGTTCAGGAGATCTCCGATAGCGCCCCGGCAGCTCATTTCAGTGCAGAGGAACAGAGACGCCGAAGGGTCTGGAAATAGATTTTGTGTCAAAGTGCCAAGGTGCCTCGAATGAGGCATGATGTTGATTCAGACCTTGATCTCTAAAGCCTTTAACTGCTGAGATTCCTGAGGATCTTCGTGTTGGACCTCTTCACGTCGGATCTGTGTCCTAGAGAAGCATTTACAGCAGAAAAAGCTTTATAGAGCAAATGTCTCAATGTCCATCTGCTTCATCTCTTACTGCTCATGTGAATTAGTTCAGGTCTTTCTCTCTGTTTAATATCTACTGCATCACATTCATGAAATTGCAGATGCTTTTGACCAAGTGATTTATAAATTTGTAATTTGTAGATTTGTAAATGTAATGGAGTGAGTCTCAAATCAAGAGAAAGTAAGACTGGGAATCGAACCCAAGAAAACATCTGACAACAGACAGAAACAGATTATTATACTGTATCAATGTGTCAGACTGTGATGATGTGGTGATGAAATGAAGGTGAATGTGATTGATGACATGATTCACTGACTGAACCGAGATCAGACTCACCTCAAGATTCTTTTCCGCAAAAAGAAACAGATCAAGATGATGATGATGATGATGATGATGATGAGAGCAAACAGCCACCAGAACTGATCTATGTAAGGGATGAAATATCAGATCAGCTGATGTGTAAGAATGATAAATCAATTTTAGAAAGAGGTTTAAAGCTCTTGATGTTTGACCTGAGAGCTGGAGAGACGGAGTCACTTCATCCAGAACATCTTTAAAACACACAATGATCACAAATATCAGACAATATGACAGAAACAAAGGCCTGTTCACATTCAAACTGGATTGATTCTGAATCAGATCTGAATCAGACACACATTTATCAGCTGAAACTCACCTGCAGTTTCATTCCTCACTGAAAAACACATTGGCAATCATCAGAAGATTCAATTACAGAAGATTCACTTTGATCTGAATCAGGACAGACTGATGTGTTTTACTCACCTCTGAAGATGCTTTCATGACTGAAATGAGTCTGTAATGAAAGAAAAATTACTTAGAGATTAATTAATAATGTTCATTAGGAATTAACTGATTAATGCTGTAAGAGTTTATTGTGTTTATGTTTCTGAAGCATCAGTACATGTAAGAACATCATCATTTCTGTTTGGTTTAAATATGAGAATATAAATGTGTTGAGAGAAAAATCAAGGTAATTTACTCCATCAGCAGAATCACAGATGATCTCATGATTCAGATTCACACAGTCAGAAGTGACGAGACGATCAGATGATACAGACGTCACTGGATCACTCAGTTTGTGTGGATTCAATGGATCTGCGATCAGACGCCAATCCTGCTCCGAAACAAGAGGATTAATAATGTATTTCTGTGTGTGTGTGTGTGTAGTTTGAGGACAGAAACACACCTCTGAATACCAGCTCTGCTCACAGTCTCCATTGACTGTTTGATTCAGTAAATCTTCATGAAGTCTGTATTCAAACCCGCCGTCAGTCTGAATCTCTCCACACGACACACTGATGTTGTACATGGTTCAGTGCTGGTAAGAGAGGAAGCTGTTTTAAATCACAGATCAAATTACTGCATGACAAGTGTTTTCTAACAGCAAACATTTACAAATACATTGATATGCATTTCAAAAATTAAATGTCATTTCCTCTGTCTTAGATTTATTTATTGTAGTATAACCATCAGGACATCAGTGATGTATGAGCTGAATTTGGTGACAGTAGTGTGTTACAGTGAAGTTATTAAATATACTTTTCATAATAGTCAAGATATTGAATATATTAGATTCACTTAGATCTGAATCAGGACAGACTGATGTGTTTTGCTCACCTCTGAAGATGCTCTTACGCTTGAAATGAGTCTGTAATGAAAGAAAAAAATACTTGAATTAATTAATTAATAACGTTCATTAGGAATTAAGAAATAAGTGTTGTAGTATAACTATCAGGACAGCAGATGTGTGAACTGAATGGTGACAGTAGTGTGTGTCAGTCTATGTAATATACTTTTCATAATAGTCAAGATATTGAATATATTTCACTATAAAAAAATCATAAAAGTTATACAAAAAAATGTTTTTTTCCAAAATAATTGTTGTAGCATAACCATCAGGACATCAGTGACGTGTGAACTGAATTTGGTGACTGTTCAGTGTATTACAGTGAAGTAATTTTTGTAGTAACGCTTTTCAGGTTTTGCACTTTGCAGACGGTCGAATCTGTCTCTCAACCGTCCGCGCATAGAGACCAATGTATTTTTTCCACTGCGGAGGACAGCTGGTTTTGAGAAAAATTAGGTTGTAGCTGCTTGCCTACATTACTTGATTATTTCTGCAGTCTTACCGTACTGGTATCCCAGATATCAATATGTGGTGGTTTAAATGTCTGCTTTAGGTCTCGGTCTTCTGTGCCGGTTTCAGAGCCAGCCGTTCTTCATTTCTGCACAAAGTAACACTTATTGACTTTCTCAGTTTGTGTAAATTAACTTGGGTTTCAGAGTATTTATTTTTCCCAAATTAATTTCCCACATAGCCAGTACAATTATGTGGTTTTGTTTCATTAATATAGTATATACTTTTTTCTTGATTTACCCCGAAAGAATGGAAGTGAAATGTGTTGTAACATGACCATACAACAGCTTAAAATGTTATCTGATCTAATCAAAGAAACTAAAATATTTTGTAAATAAAATACAATTATTAAATTTTCATATAAAATAATGGCATTTTTTAATCATTAAAAGTAAACTAATTTTTGCGTTTGACCAACAAACACACCGCAAAACACAGCTATACAGCATAGTTCAAAACATAATAATAATGAACAATTTCTTAACATTGACTCTCAGTCTTTATTTACCTTTTTCTCGTGGTTTCTCAACAGAGTTCATAAAAGTATAGAATATAATAGCATAGTTCTCATAGGGGCACATTGTAACAGTGTTACAACATGTCCCACCTGATTTAAACCTGGTTAGTGTCTTCTGCAGGTTAAATCAGCATCTCAACAGATACAACATTAAAATAATATCAGATTTGTCTAATTTTAAATAAACACACACAAAAAAATAGAGATGAAAAAAATTACTTGAGTAAGAAATATAATTTTGCTATGGTTAAATAAATGTTCAGTGATATCTTCCAAAGATTTTTTTAAATTTTGCCGCAATTTTTTATCGATATAGTGTTGATATGGCAATTAGTAAAAACACCAAGTTTCGTCATGCTGGCATGTGTGGAAAGTTTTAAACCATGTGTGTTACAACTAGCCCCGCGTTACCTTGTGCCCCGTGCTCCCCTAATTCACAGAATTCCTAAAAATATGTTGTCACCTAAAACTTAAGAGACTTTTTTTGTCACGCCCGTAACATGTATATTTCCCTCATCTAAAATGTAAAACGATTGTATAGACTGGCATTTTTCTAATGTCTGGATTCCTTTAGTAGCCTAAGTGATTATGAATATATAAACAGGTGGTTCAATATGTTGGTATTTAATGCATTCGCTGAGAATTTATATTTCAAGTTTTGACTGCAAATGTTACATCCATAACGCTGGAATTGCCCCACAGCAGAATCAGATATTGAGCAGCAACACCCCATTATATTCATTAGGCAAACGCAAAGCGATTTACAAATAAGGAATACAACAAACCGTTCATCTTAAGGAGGCGATAAACACGAAAAGCGATTTAATGCAAAGCTTCAAACATTGTTTATAAATATAGGCTACTTTATAAACCTGCTATCGAACGTATACATTGTTATTCAGACAAAGAATAAGACACATTGTCATACCTGTAAGCAGATCTTAGGTCCAGTGGATCGCTGGGAGCAGATGATCATCCTCCTGAAAGAAACCCGCACAATATCCAGGCAATAGATACACGCTCCCGCCCGGTGATGCTGTAGACAGAGAAGAGGGGAAAGTGGTGACAATAATGGAAGTAGTTGTGCTGTATAGGCCTTTTTATCTACTCTATGAATAATATACAACTTTCACTGAATCGCGTGAATCGCATGTTTTTGTTATTTTCCTTAAGCTCTAGGTCACACAAGCTAAAGACGTTTTACAAATATCTCATCCCCCCCTTCTCTAAAAATGGTTTAGTCCGCTTGCTTACAAGCTCAAAATCCAGTCTGGCCAGTGGTTCACACCTCAAGCTCTCGGTTTTCACCTTTTCTCTGCTTGATTCATGCTCTCTGAAGGAGGAATTAAGCAGAGAAAATGAGCTAAAACCATTATGAACTCATTACAGTTATTACAAAATCATTTGAGAGGGGACGGAAATTATGATAGGGGATTTTTGGTTCAGCAATTCGCAGAATTTTTTAGCTTGCGTTCTCAATCTTTTATACAAAGTACCCACATTTGTTCACTAAAAACGAAAATAATTCCACCCTCTACAAGAATATCACAGACCTCATGAGTTAATGTCAAATGCATGGTGTTCCTTTGTTACAACCTACCCCACTATGGGGTAGGTTGTAACAATTAGACAAACGAAGCAAAAACACATTTCATATGATATTGTTCTAAAACAGGTTTATTGAAATTAAAGAACAATGTATCTTACTTTCTCTATGACAGTGTGTGTGTGTGTGTGTGTGTACATGTTTTTGTGACATATCAGGACACAAATGTGTATAATGACATGGGTATGACATAGGTATTACAAAAAGAGGTGACTTATGAGGACATTACCCATGTCCCCACTTTTCAAAAGGCTTATAAATCACACAGAATTAGTTTTTGTGAGAAGTAGGTAGGGGTAGTGTAGGGGGAGAGAAAATATGGTTTGTATAAAAACCATTACGCCTATGGAGAGTCCCCACAATTCACAAAAACAAACATGTGTGTGTGAATTAATTTATAAACAAACATACTTAATGGTATACTTAATACACACTACTTCAATGTACCGATTAAAGAACGTCTTTGTACATCTAAATCTAACAAAAATAACATGTCAGTGTGTGTGTGAGTGTGTCTATGTGTGCATATTCTCAATCAGAGTCACAGTGACAGATGAATGCTGGTAACCCTGGATTGCAGGCTTGGTGGGCCCAGAAAATGCATAGAAACATCCTTTGGCTTTGAGTTTCTAAAATGCTCCATGCAAACCACACAAAGGTTTTCCTCATCTGGGGTGTCAGAATCCTCAGCGTTACATGGCACATCCCATGTGCCTTGGTCACTGATCTGACTGACATCTCTGTCAGTCTTTATTTTCCATGTAGTCATAAAAACATTTAAATCAAGAAAATTCATAGTTGTATGAAAGGGGATAGTTGTATTACTTTTTAAATAAGCGTTACAACCATCCCTGCCCTGGAGGGAACACATTATATTGTGCCCATGATTTAGTAAAACCAGCAGTTGCGGCTCGACAGGGGAGGAAAGGAATAACGTGATATTAGTTTTGAACTGCTACCACTGCACTGATACAATTATTATGGACAGTAGTGATATTGAATATTTGATTGCCAACAAATTTAGCAAGCTATCATTCAAACATTGTACAAATTAAACATGGAGGAAAACTCCAATATAGGCTACAGCATGCAGCCAGCTTTACTAAACTCTTTTAACACAGACATGTAAGAAGGGATGGATGTTTGCTTCAAGTGATAGGTGAGTGAAATTATATTTGTATTATCTTGCTGAATATGTCATTTTCTTTAAATTTTCTGTTTTAAATGAGCAAAAAGCCAAATCAGCAGGGGATCCCCAGACCACTAGAATTTAGTGTGCCTCCTCTATTTTAAAACCCATCACGAGCCGCCACGATTTAGTAAAATGAGGGAACAAATATTGTGCACACGGTAAAACCAGGGAATCATTATATTGCGCGAAGGTTTACTAATCTTTGAACGATGTCATCATGTGCATGAGGATGGAGAACAAGCTTTTGGGGCTTTTAAGAGTCAGAAGTGAGCAAGCTGAAGTTTAGAGTTTGAAACATGTCTTGATTGGCATCATCTCTTAGCTGGGGCCTGATGTGTAAATGTTGCATTAATGCGGTCCTGGACACATACTGTACAATCTCTGCTGCATGCAGGTGTGCTGTTGGTGTCATACATTTTCGTGCTCTTCCAAATATTGTGAAATATTATATTTGAAGAATAGAATTTGAAAGAAACGGTAAGATATGCACGTTTTATTTTATTTTTTAAATGTTTTGTCAGTGACGCGCTTAGTCACTGCAAAAAATAAGGCGTATCTGCTTCCATTAAAATATGTAATCATCCTAAAATATTTATTTAAATTTAACTTAAAAGGCAAAACTGCATACATTTGATTTGTTTAAAGTATTTAAATTGTAATTAAATACGAATGAAATACTGTTTAACGGAAAAGATTGAGAATAACATCAATCTTTTGAGAATAACTTATCTGAAAACTTTCTCTGAACAATATTTTATACAATTTTGATTTATTTATTCTAAAACAAGATGATTTTTATCAATGTAAAGTAACGTCACAGTATGTCATATTTTCATAATGTTTCGTAGGCTACCGGTAAACATGCTATCACGTGGATGGGAATTATAATATTCATATTTTTAAATATATCTTGAACATTTTTCTTTTTTTTTAATAAAGCATAAATAAACAAAACAGTGAAGGAAATTGTTGCTAATACAATGCTATATCAGATTTGTACATTTACAATTGCAGAAAAAAAAACATTAAGATGTCCAGAAATCAATTTCAATAGTACATTGAGAACTCATGTTTAATGTGATAGTTTCATAATACAATACATTAGTTCTGAGATTCTTTAATTTACTGAAAAATACATAGATTTGCAATTTAAACTTGAATTCCCTAGTGGTCTAGTGGTAGAATCTTTGTTAACAGTATCAAAGGTTCCGTGTTATAATTCGCCTTGTATGGTTTTTTCCTCGTTAAAGTCAAAGATGCCCATCAATGGTTGTATATCAAGAGCAGAGACACGTTTGTGTGCATTTGTTTTATGATTTTACCGGAAAGAATAGAATGGGGGACGGGACGGGACGGGACTTGTCCTCAGGTGGTTACGGCCCTGATGCAAAACTAGGCTGTCAAACCCTCACACCACTTGTTGTGATTTGTCTTCTTCGTCGTGTGGCGTTGTAAGCTTCTTATGGTTATTTCGGGGAGGAGACGGGATGGAGATTCATGTATGCACAATCTTCCACTGATTGGCGTTTATAATGGGAATTTTGCGCATGTTCTGGCGTACGTATGGTTTCATAAATCTAGCTTTTGTGTGTAGGCACACGTTTAGGATGAAAAGATTTATATGACACGAGGCCCCTAATACTGACCATAGAAAGTTTTTAATGAAGAGTTATTCTCATTCTTTTCCACTAGCCAAATAATAGTTTAATTTGTTTAAAAAAAAAAACAAATTTATGCAATTGTGCCTATAAGGTAAAAGTTTATTTTAGGATGTTTATATATTTTTAATGGAAACGGATAGGCCTTATTTTTTGCATTGTAGCCTAAATAATTGTCTGACTCGGCGCGTATATTGTGGAATTTTGCGCAGGTTCTGGCGTATGCATGGTTTTATAAATCTGAAAACTTTTGTACGGAAAATCGTACGCACACTTTTAGGATGAAATCTACGGAACGTTTTATAGGACACGAGGCCCCTGTGTTTCAAGTTGCTGTTTTATATCACTAATCAATATATGATTTTCCAGTTTCTATGAGACGATTTCGCTCGACTGAGTGTGATCGTTTTACAACGTTAT
>RJVU01000282.1:2977708-2995026 GCA_003731715.1 Anabarilius grahami | reverse complement strand
TATAGCTGACTTTTCATCAGATGGAGTCAATGAGTCAGTATAAAAAGTTCTCGATTTTGGAATAATTTGCCAGAAATTTGTTCAGTAGTTCAAAATGGGTTCATAAATGGCTGAAGTAAGATCAGAGTGAATCAATGGGGTATGTATTGAATGTTCAATATTGAGTACTTTTGGGCCAGAAATATGTTCATTAAAAAAAAAAAGAAAAAAAAATCAGGATTTAATGAGTGTACATAACAACTTCAATTTCGAAGTCTCTTTGGCCATAAATATGATCAGTACGTCAAATATGTACTAATCTCTTGCTTATCTAACATCAGATGTGGAGTCAATAATTACATATATGAAGTTCATGATCGAGGATTAATTTGCAATATGCTATAGTTGACTTTTCATCAGAAGGAGTAAATGAGTCAGTATAGAAAGTTCATGATCACGGACTAATTTGCCAGAAATGTATTCATTAGGTCAAAATGGGTTCATATATGGCTGAAGTAAGATCAGAGTGAATAATGAGTATGTACTGAAAGTTCAAGTAGTTTTGGCCTAGAAATATGTCCATTGGGTCAAAGATGCAATATGCTATAGCTGACTTTTCATCAGATGGAGTCAATGAGTCAGTATAGAAAGTTCTTGATCGTGGACTAATTTGCCTGAAACATGTTCAGTTGGTCTAATATGAACTTCTGTATGGGTGAAGAAACATCAGAAGGAGTCAATGATAATGTATAAAAAGTTCAAGATCAAGTACTTTTGTGTGCAGAAATATGTTAATTAGGTCAAATATGGACCAGTATAGCTGATGAGACATAAGAAGTCATCTGTAAGTATATAAAAAAGTTCAAGATTGAGTACTCTTTGGCTAGAAATATGTCCATGAGGTCAAATATGCAATATGCTATAGCTGACTTTTCATCAGGAGTCGTCAATGAGTCAGTATAGAAAGTTCATAATCGTCGACTAATTTGCCAGAAATTTGCTCAGTAGTTCAAAATAAGTTCATATATGGCTGAAGTAAGATTAGAGTGAATCAATGGGTATGTATTGAAAGTTCAATATTGAGTACTTTTGGGCCAGAAATATGTTCATTAGGTCAAATATGCAATATGCTATAGCAGACTTTTTATCAGGAGTCGTCAATGAGTCAGTATAGAAAGTCCATGATCGTGGACTAATTTGCCAGAAATATATTCACTAGGTCAGATGGGCTCATATGTGGCTGAAGTAAGATCAGAGTGAATAATGAGTATGTACTGAAAGTTCAAGTAGTTTGGGCCTAGAAATATGTCCATGAGGTCAAATATGCAATATACTATAGCTGACTTTTCATCAGAAGGAGTCAATGAGTCAGTATAGAAAGTTTATGATCGTGGACTAATTTGCCAGAAATTTATTCAGTATATAAAAAAGTTCAAGATTGAGTACTCTTTGGCCAGAAATATGTCCATGAGGTCAAATAACAAATATGCTATAGCTGACTTTTCATCAGAAGGAGTCAATGAGTCAGTATAGAAAGTTCTTGATCGTGGACTAATTTGCCAGAAATTTGTTCAGTAGTTCAAAATGGTTCGCACATGGCTGAAGTAAGATCAGAGTGAATCAATGGGTATGTATTGAAAGTTCAATATTAAGTACTTTTGGGCCAGAAATATGTTCATTAGGTCAAATATGGACTACAGTAAAGCTGATGAGATATCAGAAGTCATCTGTAAGTATATAAAAAAGTTGTCAAGATTGAGTACTCTTTTGGCCAGAAATATGTCCATGAGGTCAAATATCCAGCATTCTATAGCTGTCTTTTCATCAGAAGGAGTCAATGAGTCAGTATAGAACGTTCTTGATAGAGGACTAATTTGCCAGAAATGTTTCCATTAGATAAAATATGCAATACACTATGGCTGAAGCAGCACCAGAGTGAGTCATGTATATAAATTTCAGGATCAAGGATTCTTGGGACAGAAAATTATTAATCGAGTCTGGACTTCTGAATGGCTGAAGAAAAAATCAGGAGTCAATGAGTGTACATAACAACTTCAATTTCGAATACTCTTTGGCCATAAATATGATCAGTACGTCAAATATGTACTACTCTCTTGCTTATCTAACATCAGATGTGGAGTCAATAATTACATATATGAAGTTCATGATAGAGGATTAATTTGCCAAAAACATGTTCAGTTGGTCTAATATGAACTTCTGTGTGGGTGAAGAAACATGAGAAGGAGTCAATGATAATTTTTAAAAAGTTCAAGATCAAGTACTTTTGGTCCAGAAATATGTTCATTAGGTCAAATATGGACTACAGAATGGCATATGTGACATCAGAAGTTGTCTGTAAGTATAAGTAAAAGTTTCAAGATTGAGTACTCTTTGGCCAAAAATATGTCCATGAGGTCAAATAACAAATATGCTATAGCTGACTTTTCATCAGAAGGAGTCAATGAGTCAGTATAGAAAGTTCATGATCGTGGACTAATTTGCCAGACATTTATTCAGAAGGTCAAAATGGGTTCATATGTGGCTGAAGTAAGATCAGAGTGAATCAGTGGGTATGTATTATTAAAAGTTCAATATTGAGTACTTTTGGGCCAGAAATATGTTCATTAGGTCAAATATGGACTACAGTATAGCTGATGAGACATTAGAAGTTGTCTGTAAGTATGTAAAAAAAGTTCCAGATTGAGTACTCTTTGGCCAGAAATATGTCCATGACGTCAAATAACAAATATACTATAGCTGACTTTTCATCAGAAGGAGTCAATGAGTCAGTATAGAATTTGTATTTGCCAGAATTGTTTTTCTTAGATAAAATATGCAATACACTATGGCTGAAGTACCACCAGAGTTAGTCATGTATATCAATTTCAGGATCAAGGATTCTTGGGACAGAAAATTATTAATCAAGTCTGGACTTCTGAATGGCTGAAAAAAAAATCAGGAGTCAATGAGTGTACATAACAACTTCAATTTCGAATACTATTTGGCCATAAATATGATCAGTACGTCAAATATGTACTACTCTCTTGCTTATCTAACATCAGATGTGGAGTCAATAATTACATATATGAAGTTCATGATCGAGGATTAATTTGCCAAAAAGACGTTCAGTTGGTCTAATATGAACTTCTGTGTGGGTGAAGAAACATCAGAAGGAGTCAATGATAATTTGTAAAAAGTTCAAGATCAAGCACTTTTGGTCCAGAAATATGTTAATAAAGAGAAAAGAGTTCGTTTTTGTATGCAATGTAGAGCAACAACCTGTCATGTGTTATCTCTTCACTGCACAACGGATCAAGTTACTGCAATGCAATGCACACATTATGTGTTATCTCTTCAATGCATACATAACGGATGAGTTATTTAAATCATCGCCACACAACGAGTTATGTTTTATATCTTCGATGCATGAGAAATACGTTAGTTCTTGTATACAATGCAAGGAAAGAGTGCAACTTACATGTTGCAATGCAACAGCACATATGTTATCTTTATTTCTTCTATGCATAGCGTAATAATTTAAATATTGTACGCAATGCAATGAAACAGAATTTTTGATGGATTGCATTGCAACAGCATATGTGATATGTTTTCTCTTCAATGCACAAAGGAAAGAGTTCATTTTTGTATGCAATGCAGAGCAACAAGCACCTGTCATATATCTCTTTACTGCAAAACGGATCAAGTTATTGCAATGCAATGCACACATTATGTGTTATCTCTTCAGTGCATAAAGGATGAGTTAGTTCTTGTATTTATTGCAATGCAAAAGCATATGTGATTTCTTTTTTCTTCAATACACAAAGGAAAGAGTTCGTTCTTGTATGCAATGCAGTGCAACAAGCACCTGTCATGTGTTATCTCTTCCATGCACAACGGATCAAGTTACTGCAATGCTTTGCACACATTATGTGTTATCTCCTCAATGCATAAAGGATTAGTTGAATCATCACAACACAACGAGTTTATGTGTTATGTCTTCGATGCATGCGAAATACGTTAGTTCTTGTATACAATGCAAGGAAACAGTGCAACTTACATGTTGCAATGCAACAGCACATATGTTATATTAATTTCTTCTATGCAACAGCGTAATAAGTTAGTTCTTTATGCATTCAAATGCAACAGCATATGTGCTTTATTTTCTCTTCAATGCACAAAGGAAAGGTTTAATTCTTATATGTAACGCAGCGCAATAAGCAGCTGTCATCTGTTATCTCCCCTGCAAAACGGATTATGTTATTGCAATGCAGTGCACGTTAGGCGTTATCTTCTCAAAGCATAATGGATCAGTTAGTTCATTAATCAAAATGTCGCATATGTTATGTATTATTTCTTCAATGCATAAGGAATACGTCAGTTTTTGGATACAGTTCAAGGAAACAGTGCATAACTTACATGTTAGTTCGTTTGCATTACAATGCAACAGTTAGTTGTTGTATTTATTGCAATGCAAAAGCATATGTGATTTATTTTCTCTTTAATGCACAAAGGAAAGATTTAGTTTTCGTATGCAACGCAGTGCAACAAGCATCTGTCATGTGTTATCACTTAACTGCACAACGGATTAAGTTACTGCAATGCAATGCACACATTGTGTTCTGTCGTGTTATCTCTTCACTACACAACGGATTAAGTTACTAAAATGCAATGCACATATTATGTGTTATCTCTCAAAGCATAACGGTTGAGTTAGTTTATTCATCGCAACACAACGAGTTATGTTTTATATCTTCGATGCATGAGAAATACGTTAGTTCTTGTATACAATGCAAGGAAAGAGTGCAACTTACATGTTGCAATGCAAGAAGCACATATGTTATCTTCATTTCTTCTATGCACAGCGTAATAATTTAAATAATTTTTTTACAATGCAATGAAACAGTTTTTGATGGATTGCAATGTAACACATATATGTGATATGTGATATGTTTTCTCTTCAATTCGCAAAGGAAAAAGTTAGTTTTTTGTATGCAATGCAGAGCAACAAGCACCTGTCATGTGTTATCTCTTCACTGCACAACGGATGAAGCTACTGCAATGCTATGCACATGTCATGTGTTATCTCTTCAGTGCATAGAGGATGCGTTAGTTCTTGTATTTATTGCAATGCAAAAGCATTTGTGATTCATTTTCTCTTCAATGCACAAAGGAAAGAGTTCGTTCTTGTACGCAATGTAGTGCAACAAGCACCTGTCATGTGTTATCTCTTCACCGCACAACGGATCAAGCTACTGCAATGCAATGCACATATTATGTGTTATCTCTCAAAGCATAACGGTTGAGTTAGTTTATTCATCGCAACACAACGAGTAATGTGTTATATCTTAAATGCATGATAAATACGTTAGTTCTTGCATACAATGCAAGGAAACAGTGCAAGTAACATGTTGCAATGCAACACCACATATGTTATATTAATTTATTCTATGCACGGCGTAATAAGTTAAATATTATAGGCAATGCAATGAAACAGTTAGGTCTTGATTGATTGTAATGCAAAAACATATGTGATTTGTTTCTCTTCAATGCACGAAGGAAAGATTTAGATCTTGTATCCAACGCAGTGCTTCAAGCACCTGTCATGTGTTATCTCTTCCCTGCAGAACGATAAAGTTATTGCAATGCAATTGATATGTTCTGTGTTATCTCTCAAAGCACAACGGATTAGTTAGTTAGTTTCACCTGTCATGTGTTATCTCTTCACTGCACAACGGATGACTTCATAGCAACACATCGTGTAATGTGTCATCTCTTAAAAGCATGATAAATACGTTAGTTCTTGTGTACAATGCAAGGAAACAGTGCAACTTACATGTTGCAATGAAACAGCACATATGTTATATTAATTTCTTCTATGCAACAACGTAATAAGTTAAATATTGTACGCAATGCAATGAAATAGTTAGTTATTTATGCATTCAAATGCAACAGCATATGTGATTTGTTTTCTCTTCAATGCTCAAAGGAAAGATTTAATTCTTATACGTAACGCAGTGCAATAAGCAGCTGTCATATGTTATCTCTTCCCTGCAAAACGGATTATGTTACTACAATGCAATGCACAAATTATGTGTTATCTCTTCAATGCACAACGGATGAGTTAGTTAATTTATCGCAACACAACGAGTAATGTGTTATATCTTAAATGCATGATGAATACGTTAGTTCTCGTATACAATGCAAGGAAAAAGTGCAAGTAACATGTTGCAATACCACATATGTTATCTTCATTTCTACTATGCACAGCGTAATAATTTAAATATTGTACGCAATGCAATGAAACAGATTTTTTGATGGATTGCATTGCAACAGCATATGTGAAATGTTTTCTCTTCAATGCACAAAGGAAAGAGTTTGTTTTTGTATGCAATGCAGAGCAACAAGCACCTGTCATATATCTCTTCACTGCAAAACGGATCAAGTTATTGCAATGCAACGCACACATTATGTGTTATCTCTTCAGTGCATAAAGGATGAGTTAGTTCTTGTATTTATTGCAATGCAAAAGCATATGTGATATGTTTTCTCTTCAATGCACAAAGGAAAGAGTTCGTTCTTGTATGCAATGCAGTGCAACAAGCACCTGTCATGTGTTATCTCATGCACAACGGATCAAGTTACTGCAATGCATTGCACACATTATGTGTTATCTCCTCAATGCATAAAGGATTAGTTGAATCATCACAACACAACGAGTTATATGTTATCTCTTCGATGCTTGAGAAATACGTTAGTTCTTGTATACAATGCAAGGAAACAGTGCAACTTACATGTTGCAATGCAACAGCACATATATTAATTTCTTCTATGCAACAGCGTAATAAGTTAGTTCTTTATGCATTGCAATGCAACAGCATATGTGATTTGTTTTCTCTTCAATGCACAAAGGAAAGATTTAGTTCTTATGTGTAACGCAGTGCAATAACCAGCTGTCATATGTTATCGCTTCCCTGCAAAACGGATTATGTTACTGCATTGCAGTGCACATGTTATGCGTTATCTTCTCAAAGCATAATGGATCATTGATGAATGATTCATTCATCACAATGTCGCATATGTTATGTATTATTTCTTCAATGCATAAGGAATACGTCAGTTTTTGGATACAATTCAAGGAAACAGTGCTTAACTTACATGTTAGTCCGTATGCATTACAATGCAACAGTTAGTTGTTGTTTTTATTGCAATGCAAAATCATATGTGATTTTTTTTCTTCAATGCACAAAGAGTTCGTTCTTGTGTGCCATGCAATGTAACAAGCACCTGTCATGTTTTATCTCTTCCCTGCACATTATGTGTTGTCTCTTCATAGCATAAATGATGAGTTAGTTCTTGTATTTATCGCAGTGCAAGAACATCTGTCATTTGTTATCACTGCACAAAGGATCAAGTTACTGCAATGCAATGCACACATTATGTGTTCTGTCGTGTTATCTCTTCACTGCACAACGGATTAAGTTACTGCAATATAATGGACATATTATGTGTTATCTCTCAAAGCAGTTAATTCATAGCAACACGAATGGTGTTATCTCTTCAATGCATAACGGTTGAGTTAGTTTATTCATCGCAACACAACGAGTTAAGTACTATCGCTTCAATGCATGAGGAATAAGTCAGTTTTTGGATACAATGAAAGTAAACAGTGCAACTTACATATGGCAATGCAAAAAAAGCACGTATTATATTAATTTCTTCTATGCACAACAAAATGAAATAATTATTATATGCAATGCAATGAAACAGTTAGTTCTTGTATTTATTGCAAAACAACAGCATATGTGATTTGTTTTCCTTTCACTGCACAAAGAGTTAATTCTTGTAAGCTATGTACAACCTATCGTGTGTTATCTCCACTCCACAACAGATCAAGTTACTGCAACACACATGCACGTGTTATGTGTTATCTATTCAATGCATAAGGAATAAAATAGTTCTTGTATATATGTATATATATGTATATACATGTATATATACAGTATTACGTTGGAAAAACTTCACGCCAACTCAAACAAAGAATTAGTGAACATAAAAGTTCCATCAGAAGGAAAGATGTTAACTGGATAGTCGCTGTCAATTTATTTTCTTTTAATCACGATGTTTCCTCCTTACGCTTCTGTGGGATAGAGAAAGTGAGTGTGCCACCTAGAGGGGGCGATATTGAATTGCTCTTACAGAGACGCGAATTGTTCTGGATTTTTACTCTTCAGACTTTATCACCTATGGTATGAATAATGAAGCGTTATTTAATGTGATGTTATGAAATATTAATATTACATATATTATGATATCATTAATAATATCACTTTATATATATATTATTTTTTTATTATATATATATTTTATTTACTATGTATGTAATTGTGGAGTTAACAATGTGATGTGGTGTTAATGATTATTCAGTCACTAATCTTGATTGGATATTGATGATTCTTCACTGTGATTTGTCATGTTTTAAATACAATGGAGTTTGAATACAATGTTGATGCCTGATGAAGATCATACGATCGAAACGTTGCTAATAAAGAACTTTTTTACTGTTTTGCAAGTTGATAGTGTGCGGGATTTCCTTTTTTTTTTCATATTTTGACTATACCAGTCTTTTTTCCTACGCAACAATCTATGACCTACAGGTGTACGATGCTAATTGATCATATTTCAAATAATAGACATTTTCTGGCAAATTTGTCCTCAGTCATGACCTTTCTATACTTACCATTGAATCCATCTGATGTTAGATCAGTACAGATAGTAGTCTACATTTGGCTGACAGAACATATTTTTGACCCAAAGGTATTTGATATTGAATTTTTTACACATACTCATTGAAGCCTTCTGATGTCACATCAGCCATATAGAAGTCCAAATTTGACATGATGAACATATTTCTGGCCCAAGACTACTCGATCTTGAACCTTTTATACAAATTGACTTCTGATGATATGTCAGCCATAGAGTATTGCATATTTGTCATAATGAACATATTTATGGCTCAAGAGTACTCGATCTTGAACCTTCTTTACAGACTTATTGACCATCTAATCTTACATCAGAAGAACACTAGTCCATATTAGACCAACTTAAATTTTTTCTGTCACAAGAGTCCTTGGTCATGAACTTTCTATACATACCCACTGATGTGGAGTGATGATGAGCCCATGTTTGACCTTCTGAACATAGTTCTGGAAAATTAGTCCTTGATCATTAACTTTTTATACATTAATGCTGATGTATCATTTTAAGGAGTCAATGTTAGAGTATTGGATATTTGACCTAATGGATATATTTCTGGCCCAAGAATATTCAAATCTGAAAAACATTTCTATTCATTCCATCTGGTGTTGCTTCACCCATACAGATATTAGACCTAATGAACAAATTTCTGGCAAATTAGTCCTCAATTATGAACTTTCTGTACATACTCACTGATTCCTTCTGATTTTATTTCAGCCATACAGACCTACTCCATATTAGACCTACTTAAATAGTGTCTGTCCCAACAGTTCTTGATCATGAACTTTCTTTATACACTAATTTTCTCACTCAGATCTTACTTCAGCAATACACAAGCCCATATTTGAGGAGACCATGTTCTGGCATAGTGCTCGATCATGAACTTTTTAAACACTCATTCTCATTTATGCATCAGCCAGAGAATATTGCATATTTGACCTACTTGACATGTTTCTGGCCAAAGAGTACTCAATCTTAAACTTTTTTTTATACATTGCAATTGACTCCTTCTGATGTTACTTCACCCATGCAGAAGTCCATATACCTACTGAACATATTTCTGGAATATTAGTATAATCATGGTCCTTTTTAAAAAAAATTTTTTTTTTATTGAACATTAAACATGTAAAATGACAAGAAAATACATTTTAAAAATATTTTAACCACCTTCCCACAATCCCCCTTTACCCTCCCTACCCCCACCCCCAAAGCATCCAAAAATTCAATTACATGGGTAAACAAGTTAGATCAGTACTCGGATCATGAACAGACATAAAGGCTAAGACCACATATTTCAAATAAAAAAGCACGACATACAGTGGGTATGGAAAGTATTCAGACCCCCTTACATTTTTCCCTCTTTGTTATATTGCAGCCATTTGCTAAAATCATTTAAGTTAATTTTTTTTCCTCATTAATGTACACACAGCACCCCATATTGACAGAAAAACACAGAACTGTTGACATTTTTGCAGTTTTATTAAAAAGAAAAACTGAAATATCACATGGTCCTAAGTATTCAGACCCTTTGTATTTAGTAGAAGTACCCTTTTGATCTAATACAGCCATGAGTCTTTTTGGGAAAGATGCAACAAGTTTTTCACACCTGGATTTGGGGATCCTCTGCCATTCCTCCTTGCAGATCCTCTGTGACAAAGAATGAAAAATGTAAGGGGGTCTGAATACTTTCCGTACCCACTGTATATACATGTATCAATCAGTAGAGTGAGAGGTATCTAACCTTGCCTGTGTCAATATTTGGTAATTTTCCAGGAAATTTATAAAAAGATGTAGGTTATTCTTTCCATTGCAATAAAATGTGCCAGATCCTTCAACCAATGATCAATAGATGGACCTTCTATGTTATTCCAGTAAAATGCTACCAATGGTCTTGCAAGAACTAGACAAATGTCAATCATTTTAGTATGATAACCTTATAATGATAAATTTACAGGAATTAAGCCCAAAGCACATATCACTGTGCTTCTGGAAATGGTTTTGAGATTATTGAGGAAATTACTGTTGTCACTTTTTGCCAGAACGTCTTAATCACCTCACATTCTCAGATACAATGAAAGAATGTTCCCTTATGTTTTTGGAATTTAAAACAGATGTCTGGAATGTTTGGGTTAAACTTATTTAACTTTTCAGGGGATACTTAAGTACGCATTACTCAGTTATATTGGATCAGCTTAAATCTAGCATTAATTGACAAATTTGGGGCTCTGCAAATCTGGCTCCATTCTAAATTGGAAAGGTCATACTGCAGATCTATACCCCAAGTGACTCTCTTAGATTCAGATGATTCTTTAGAGCTGTTAACAAATATGGTCTTTTTATACATACACATTGACAGCTTCTGATGATATGTCAGCCATACAGTATTGCATATTTGACATAAAGGACATATTTCTGGCCAAAAGAGTACTCGATCTTGAACCTTTTATACATTACCATTGACTCCTTTTGATGATACGTCAGCCATATTTGACCTAATGGACATGTTTCTGGCGAATTAGTCCTCATTCATGAACTTTCTATACATACTTATTGACTCCATCTGATGTTACATCAGCCAGTCAGTAGTCCATATTTGACCGACAGAACATACTTCTGACCAAATATTAATTGATATTGAACTTTTTATATTACTCATTGACGCCTTCTGACTTCACATCAGCCATACAGAAGTCCATATTTGACCTAATGAACATATTTCTCACCCAAGAGACCTCGGATCATGAACTTTCTGTAGAGACACATTGACTGTAGTCCAAATTTGACATTATGAATATATTTCTGGTCCAAGAGTACTCAATCTTTAACATTCTTTAAAAACTCAATGAATCCTAATGTTACATCAGACAGAGAGTAGTCCATATTTGACATAATGAAAATATTTCTGAGAACTTGAACATGAACTTTTTATATTTACTCATTGCCTCACTTTGATGTTACTTCAGCCATACATGACGTACTGAACCTTGTTTTCTGGAAAATAAGTCCTTAATCATGAACCTAATATAGATACAAATTGGTTACTTCTAATGATACTTCAGACATAGAGTATTACAAAATTAATGAGTATGATCAAATTTTGAACATTTTGAAAAAAAAGATCAATTTTAAGTACTTTTGGGCCAGAAATATATTCATTAGGTCAAATATGAAATATTCTATGACTGATGTATAATTTGGAATCAATGAGTCAGGATAGAAAGGTCATGATCGAGGACTAATTTGAAAGAAACATATTCAGTTGGTCTAATATGAACTTCTGTTTGGGTGAAGAAACATCAGGAGTAAATGAGTCAGTATAGAAAGTTCTTGATCGTGGACTAATTTGCCAGAAATTTGTTCAGTAGTTCAAAATTGGTTCATATGTGGCTGAAGTGAGATCAGAGTGAATAATGAGTATGTATTGAAAGTTCAAGTAGTTTTGGCCTACAAAAATGTTTCCATTAGGTCAAATATGCAATATCTCCTCAGTGCAAGACACATGAAAGCCCACATGGAGTTTGCTAAAAAACACCTGAAGGACTCCATGTCCTTCATGTGTCTTGCACTGAGGAGAGGCTTCCGTCGGGCCACTCTGCCATAAAGCCCCGACTGGTGGAGGGCTGCAGTGATGGTTGACTTTCTACAACTTTCTCCCATCTCCCGACTGCATCTCTGGAGCTCAGCCACAGTGATCTTTGGGTTCTTCTTTACCTCTCTCACCAAGGCTCTTCTCCCCCGATAGCTCAGTTTGGCCGGACGGCCAGCTTTAGGAAGGTCTAGGACTTTTTTTCTGGTCGTCCCAAAAGTCTTCCATTTAAGGATTATGGAGGCCACTGTGCTCTGTAAGTCGTCTGTAAGTATATAAAAAAGTTCAAAATTAAGTACTCTTTGGCAAGAAATATGTCCATGAGGTCAAATATGCAATATGCTATAGCTGACTTTTCATCAAAAGGAGTCAATGAGTCAGTATAGAAAGTTCATGATCGTGGACTAATTTACCAGAAATTTATTCAGTAGGTCAAAATGGGTTCATATGTGGCTGAAGTAAGATCAGAGTGAATCAATGGGTATGTATTGAAAGTTCAATATTGAGTACTTTTGGGCCAGAAATATGTTAATAAGGGCAAATATGGACTACAGTATAGCTGATGAGACATCAGAAGTCGTCTGTAAGTATATAAAAAAGTTCAAGATTGAGTACTCTTTGGCCAGAAATATGTCCATGAGGTCAAATATGCAATATGCTATAGATGACTTTTCATCAGATGGAGTCAATGAGTATAGAAAGTTCATGATCGTGGACTAATTTGCCAGAAATTTGTTCAGTAGTTCAAAATGGGTTCATATATGGTTAAAGTAAGATGAGAGTGAATCAATGGGTATGTATTGAATGTTCAATATTGAGTACTTTTGGGCCAGAAATATGTCCAAGAGGTCAAATATGGACTACAGTATAGCTGACGAGACATCAGAAGTCGTTGTAAGTATATAAAAAAGTTAAAGATTGAGTACTCTTTGGCCAAAAATATGTCCATGAGATCAAATATGCAATATGCTATAGCTGACTTTTCATCAGAAGTAGTCAATGTACTAGTATAGAAAGTTCATGATTGTGGACTAATTTGCCAGAAATTTATTCAGTAGGTCAAAATGGGTTCATATGTGGCTGAAGTAAGATCAGAGTGAATAATGAGTATTGAAAGTTCAAGTAGTTTTGGACTAGAAATATGTCCATTAGGTCAAATAAGCTATAGCTGACTTTTCATCAGATGGAGTCAATGAGTAAGTATAGAAAGTTCTTGATCGTGGACTAATTTGCCAGAAATTTGTTCAGTAGTTCAAAATTGGTTCATATGTGGCTGAAGTGAGATCAGAGTGAATAATATGTATGTATTGAAAGTTCAAGTAGTTTTGGACTAGAAATAAGTCCATTAGGTCAAATATGCTATAGCTGACTTTTCATCAGAGGGAGTCAATGAGTCAGTATAGAAAGTTCTTGATCATGGACTAAATTTGCCAGAAATTTGTTCAGCAGTTCAAAATGGGTTCATATACGGTTAAAGTAAGATCAGAGTGAATCAATGGGTTTGTATTGAAAGTTCAATATTGAGTACTTTTGGGCCAGAAATATGTCCATTAGGTCAAATATGGACTACAGTATAGCTGATGAGACATCAGAAGTCGTCTGTAAGTATATAAAAATTTTCAAGATTGAGTACTTTTTGGCCAAAAATAGGTCCATGAGGTCAAATTTGCAATATGCTATAGCTGACTTTTCATCAGAAGGAGTCAATGAGTCAGTATAGAAAGTTCTTGATAGTGGACTAATTTGACAAAAATGTTTCCTTTAGGTCAAATATGCAATACTCTATGGCTGAAGTAACACCAGCGTGAGTCATGAATATAAAGTTCAGGATCAAGGATTCTTGGGACAGAAAAAAAATAATCAAGTCTGGACTTCTGAATGGCTGAAAAAAAATCAGGAGTCAATGACAACATAACAACATCAATTTCGTATACTCTTTGGCCATAAATATGATCAGTACGTCAAATATGTACTACTCTCTTGCTTATCTAACATCAGATGTGGAGTCAATAATTATGTATATGAAGTTCATGATCGAGGACTAATTTGCCAGAAACATGTTCAGTTGGTCTAATATGAACTTCTGTATGGGTGAAGAAACATCAGGAGTCAATGATAATGTATAAAAAGTTCAAGATCGAGTACTTTTGGGCCAGAAATATGTCCATTAGGTCAAATATGGACTACAGTATAGCTGATGAGCCATCAGAAGTCGTATGTAAGTATATAAAAATGTTCAAGATTGAGTACTCTTTGGCAAGAAATATGTCCATGAGGTCAAATAACAAATATGCTATAGCTGACTTTTCATCAGAAGGAGTCAATGAGTCAGTATAGAAAGTTCATGATCGTGGACTAATTTGGCAGAAATTTATTCAGCAGGTCAAAATGGGTTCATATATGGCTTAAGTAAGATCAGAGTGAATCAATGAGTATGTATTGAAAGTTCAACTAGTTTTGGCCTAGAAATATGTCCATTAGGTAAAATATGCAATATGCTGTAGCTGACTTTTCATCAGATGGAGTCAATGAGTCAGTATAGAAAGTTCTTGATCGTGGACTAATTTGCCAGAAATATGTTCAGTTGGTCTAATATGGACTTCTGTATGGGAGAAGTAACATCAGAAGGAGCCAATGATAATGTATAAAAAGTTCAAGATCGAGTACTTTTGGGCCAGAAATATGTTCATTAGGTCAAATATGGACTACAGAATGGCATATGTGACATCAGAAGTCGTTTGTAAGTATATAAAAAAGGTTCAAGTTCGATTACTCTTTGGCCAGACATATGACCATAAGGTCAAATATGCAATATGCTATAGTTGACTTTTCATCAGCAGGAGTCAATGAGACAGTATAGAAAGTTCTTGATCTGGACTAATTTGGCAGAAATTTAATCAGTAGGTCAAAATGGGTTCATATATGGCTTAAGTAAGATCAGAGTGAGTCAATGAGTATGTATTGAAAGTTCAAGTAGTTTTGGCCTCAATGTTGAGTACGTTTGGGCCAGAAATATGTTCATTTGGTCAAATATGGACTACAGTATAGCTGATGAGACATCAGAAGTTGTCTGTAAGTCTATAAAAAAGGTTTAAGATTATGTACTCTTTGGCCAGAAATATGTCCATGAGGTCAAAAATGCAATATGCTATAGCTGAATTTTCATCAGAAGGAGTCAATGAGACAGTATAGAAAGTTCAAGATCGAGTACTTTTGGGGCAGAAATATATTCAGTTGGTCTAATATGGACTTCTGTATGGGAGAAGTAACATCAGAAGGAGCCAATGATAATGTATGAAAAGTTCAAGATCGAGTACTTTTGGGGCAGAAATATGTTCATTAGGTCAAATATGGACTACAGAATGGCATATGTGACATCAGAAATTGTTTGTAAGTATATAAAAAAGGTTCAAGATCGATTACTCTTTGGCCAGACATATGTCCATAAGGTCAAATATGCAATATGCTATAGCAGACTTTTCATCAGAAGTAGTCAATGAGTCAGTATAGTTCATGATCGTGGACTAATTTGCCAGAAATTTATTCAGTAGGCCAAAATGGGTTCATATGTGGGTGAAGTAAGATCAGAGTGAATAATGAGTATGTATTGAACATTCAAGTAGTTTTGGACTAGAAATATGTCCATTAGGTCAAATATGCTATAGCTGACTTTTAATTAGATGGAGTCAATGAGTCCGTATAGAAAGTTCATGATCGTGGACTAATTTACCAGAAATTTATTCAGTAGGTCAAAATGGGTTTATATGTGGCTGAAGTGAGATCAGAGTGAATAATGAGTATGTATTGAAAGTTCAAGTAGTTTTGGACTAGAAATAAGTCCATTAGGTCAAATATGCTATAGCTGACTTTTCATCAGAGGGAGTCAATGAGTCAGTATAGAAAGTTCTTGATCATGGACTAAATTTGCCAGAAATTTGTTCAGTAGTTCAAAATGGGTTCATATACGGTTAAAGTAAGATCAGAGTGAATCAATGGGTTTGTATTGAAAGTTCAATATTGAGTACTTTTGGGCCATAAATATGTCCATTAGGTCAAATATGGACTACAGTATAGCTGATGAGACATCAGAAGACGTCTGTAAGTATATAAAAAAGTTCAATGTTGAGTACTTTTGGGCCAGAAATATGTCCATTAGGTCAAATATGGACTACAGTATAGCTGATGAGACATCAGAAGTTGTCTGTAAGTATATAAAATGTTCAAGATTGAGTACTCTTTGGCCAAAAATAGGTCCATGATGTCAAATTTGCAATATGCTATAGCTGTCTTTTCATCAGAAGGAGTCAATGAGTCAGTATAGAAAGTTCTTGATAGTGGACTAATTTGACAAAAATGTTTCCTTTAGGTCAAATATGCAATACTCTATGGCTGAAGTAACACCAGAGTGAGTCATGAATATAAAGTTCAGGATCAAGGATTCTTGGGACAGAAAAAAAATAATCAAGTCTGGACTTCTGAATGGCTGAAAAAAAATCAGGAGTCAATGACAACATAACAACATCAATTTCGTATACTCTTTGGCCATAAATATGATCAGTACGTCAAATATGTACTACTCTCTTGCTTATCTAACATCAGATGTGGAGTCAATAATTATGTATATGAAGTTCATGATCGAGGACTAATTTGCCAGAAACATGTTCAGTTGGTCTAATATGAACTTCTGTATGGGTGAAGAAACATCAGGAGTCAATGATAATGTATAAAAAGTTCAAGATCGAGTACTTTTGGGCCAGAAATATGTCCATTAGGTCAAATATGGACTACAGTATAGCTGATGAGCCATCAGAAGTCGTATGTAAGTATATAAAAATGTTCAAGATTGAGTACTCTTTGGCAAGAAATATGTCCATGAGGTCAAATAACAAATATGCTATAGCTGACTTTTCATCAGAAGGAGTCAATGAGTCAGTATAGAAAGTTCATGATCGTGGACTAATTTGGCAGAAATTTATTCAGCAGGTCAAAATGGGTTCAT
>RJVU01000282.1:2944256-2977454 GCA_003731715.1 Anabarilius grahami | reverse complement strand
TGGACTAATTTGGCAGAAATTTAATCAGTAGGTCAAAATGGGTTCATATATGGCTTAAGTAAGATCAGAGTGAGTCAATGAGTATGTATTGAAAGTTCAAGTAGTTTTGGCCTCAATGTTGAGTACGTTTGGGCCAGAAATATGTTCATTTGGTCAAATATGGACTACAGTATAGCTGATGAGACATCAGAAGTTTTCTGTAAGTATATAAAAAAGGTTTAAGATTATGTACTCTTTGGCCAGAAATATGTCCATGAGGTCAAAAATGCAATATGCTATAGCTGAATTTTCATCAGAAGGAGTCAATGAGACAGTATAGAAAGTTCAAGATCGTGTACTTTTGGGGCAGAAATATGTTCAGTTGGTCTAATATGGACTTCTGTATGGGAGAAGTAACATCAGAAGGAGCCAATGATAATGTATGAAAAGTTCAAGATCGAGTACTTTTGGGGCAGAAATATGTTCATTAGGTCAAATATGGACTACAGAATGGCATATGTGACATCAGAAATTGTTTGTAAGTATATATAAAAGGTTCAAGATCGATTACTCTTTGGCCAGACATATGTCCATAAGGTCAAATATGCAATATTCTATAGTTGACTTTTCATCAGGAGTCAATGAGACAGTATAGAAAGTTTTTGATCGTGAACTAATTTGCCAGAAATTTAATCAGTAGGTCAAAATGGGTTCATAAATGTCTGAAGTAAGATTAGAGTGAATCAATGGGTATGTATTGAAAGTTCAATATTGAGTACTTTTGGGCCAGAATAAATGTTCATTAGGTCAAATATGGATTACAGTATAGCTGATGAGACATCAGAGGTCGTCTGTAAGTATATAAAAAAGTTCAAGATCGAGTACTCTTTGGCCAGTTATATGTCCATGAGGTCAAATAACAAATATGCTATAGCTGACTTTTCATCAGAAGGAGTCAATGAGACAGTATAGAAAGTTCTTGATCGTGAACTAATTTGGCAGAAATTTAATCAGTAGGTCATGAGGTCAAATAACTAATATGCTATAGCTGACTTTTCATCAGAAGGAGTCCGTATAGAAAGTTCTTGATAGAGGACTAATTTGCCAGAAATCTTTCCATTAGGTCAAATATGCAATACTCTATGGCTGAAGTAACACCAGAGTGAGTCATGTTTATAAAGTTCAGGATCAAGGATTCTTGGGACAGAAAAAAAATAATCAAGTCTGGACTTCTGAATGGCTGAAAAAAAAATCAGGAGTCAATGAGTGTATACTCTTTGGCCATAAATATGATCAGTACGTCAAATATGTACTACTCTCTTGCTTATCTAACATCAGATGTGGAGTCAATAATTATGTGTGTGAAGTTCATGATCAAGGACGAATTTGCCTGAAACATGTTCATTTGGTCTAATATGAACTTCTGTATGGGTGAAGAAACATCAGAAGGAGTCAATGATAATGTATAAAAAGTTCAAGATCAAGTACTTTAGGGCCAGAAATATGTTCATTAGGTCAAATATGGACCAGTATAACTGATGAGACATAAGAAGTCGTCTGTAAGTATATGAAAAAGTTTCAAGATTGAGTACTCTTTGGCCAGAAATATGTCCATGAGGTCAAATAACAAATATGCTATAGTTGACTTTTCATCAGAAGGAGTCAATGAGTCAGTATAGAAAGTTCATAATCGTGGACTAATTTGCCAGAAATGTATTCAGTAGGTCAAAATGGGTTCATATGTGGCTGAAGTAAGATCAGAGTGAATAATGAGTTTGTATTGAAAGTTCAAGTAGTTTTGGCCTAAAAATATGTTCATTAGGTCAAATATGGACCAGTATAGCTGATGAGACATAAGAAGTCGTCTGTAAGTATATAAAAAAGTTCAAGATTGAGTACTCTTTGGCCAGAAATATGTCCATGAGGTCAAAGATGCAATATGCTATAGCTTACTTTTCATCAGAAGGAGTCAATGAGTCAGTATACAAAGTTCTTGATCGTGGACTAATTTGCCAGAAATTTGTTCAGTAGTTCAAAATACATCAGAGTGAATCAATGGGTATGTATTGAAAGTTCAATATTGAGTACTTTTGGGCCAGAAATATGTTCATTAGGTCAAATATGGACCAGTATAGCTGATGAGACATAAGAAGTCGTTTGTAAGTATATGAAAAAGTTTCAAGATTGAGTACTCTTTGGCCAGAAATATGTCCATGAGGTCAAATAACAAATATGCTATAGCTGACTTTTCATCAGAAGGAGTCAATGAGTCAGTATAGAAAGTTCATAATCGTGGACTAATTTGCCAGAAATGTATTCAGTATGTCAAAATGGGTTCATATGTGGCTGAAGTAAGATCAGAGTGAATAATGAGTATGTATTGAAAGTTCAAGTAGTTTTGGCCTAAAAATAAGTCCGTTAGGTCAAAGATACAATATGCTATAGCTGACTTTTCATCAGATGGAGTCAATGAGTCAGTATAGAAAGTTCTTGATCGTGGACTAATTTGCCAGAAATTTGCTCAGTACTTCAAAATGGGTTCATATATGGCTGAAGTAAGATCAGAGTGAATCAATGGGTATTTATTGAAAGTTCAATATTGAGCATTTTTGAGCCAGATATGTTCATTAGGTCAAATATGGACGACAGTATAGCTGATGAGACATCAGAAGTCATCTGTAATTATATAAAAAAGTTCTCAAGATTGAGTACTCTTTGTCCAGAAATATGTCCATGAGGTCAAATATGCAATATACTATAGCTGACTTTTCATCAGAAGGAGTCCGTATAGAAAGTTCTTGATAGAGGACTAATTTGCCAGAAATCTTTCCAGTAGGTCAAATATGCAGTACTCTATGGCTGAAGTAATACCAGAGTGAGTCATGTTTATAAAGTTCAGGATCAAGGATTCTTGGGACAGAAAAAAAATAATCAAGTCTGGACTTCTGAATGGCTGAAAAAAAAATCAGGTGTCAATGAATATACTCTTTGGCCATAAATATGATCAGTACGTCAAATATGTACTACTCTCTTGCTTATCTAACATCAGATGTGGAGTCAATAACTATGTGAGTGAAGTTCATGATAAAGGACTAATTTGCCTGAAACATGTTCATTTGGTCTAATATGAACTTCTGTATGGGTAAAGAAACATCGGAAGGAGTCAATGATAATGTATAAAAAGTTGAAGATCAAGTACTTTTGGGCCAGAAATATGTTCATTAGGTCAAATATGGACCAGTATAGCTGATGAGACATAAGAAGTCGTCTGTAAGTATATGAAAACGTTTCAAGATTGAGTACTCTTTGGTCAGATATATGTCCATGAGGTCAAATAACAAATATGCTATAGCTGACTTTTCATCAGATGGAGTCAATGACTCGGTATAGAAAGTTCTTGATCGTTTACTAATTTGCCAGAAATTTGTTCAGTAGTTCAAAATGGGTTCATATGTGGCTGAAGTAAGATCAGAGTGAATAATGAGTTTGTATTGAAAGTTCAAGTAGTTTTGGACTAGAAATATGTCCATTAGGTCAAAGATGCAATATGCTATAGCTGACTTTTCATCAGATGGAGTCAATGAGTCATTATAGAAAGTTCATGATCGTGGACTAATTTGCCAGAAATTTATTCGCTAGGTCAAAATGGGTTCATATGTGGCTGAAGTGAGATCAGACTGAATAATGAGTATGTATTGAAAGTTCAAGTAGTTTTGGCCTAGAAATAAGTCCGTTAGGTCAAAGATACAATATGCTATAGCTGACTTTTCATCAGATGGAGTCAATGAGTCAATATAGAAAGTTCTTGATCGTGGACTAATTTGCCAGAAATTTGCTCAGTACTTCAAAATGGGTTCATATATGGCTGAAGTAAGATCAGAGTGAATCAATGGGTATTTGAGCTACTATTGAAAGTTCAATATTGAGCATTTTTGAGCCAGATATGTTCATAAGGTCAAATATGGACGACAGTTAGCTGATAAGACATCAGAAGTCATCTGTAAGTATATAAAAAAGTTTAAGATTGAGTACTCTTTGGCCAAAAATGTGTCCATGAGGTCAAATAACTAATATGCTATAGCTGACTTTTCATCAGAAGGAGTCAATGAGTCAGTATAGAAAGTTCATGATTGTGGACTAATTTGCCAGAAATTTATTCAGTAGGTCAAAATAGGTTCATATGTGGCTGAAGTAAGATCAGAGTGAATAATGATTATGTATTGAAAGTTCAAGTAGTTTTGGCCTAGAAATATGTCATTAGGTCAAAGATGCAATATGCTATAGCTTACTTTTCATCAGATGGAGTCGATGAGTCAGTATAGAAAGTTCTTGATCGTGGACTAATTTGCCAGAAATTTGTTCAGTAGTTCAAAATACATCAGAGTGAATCAATGGGTATGTATTGAAAGTTCAATATTGAGTACTTTTGGGCCAGAAATATGTTCATTAGGTCAAATATGGACGACAGTATAGCTGATGAGACATCAGAAGTCGTCTGTAATTATATAAAAAAGTTCTCAAGATTGAGTACTCTTTGTCCAGAAATATGTCCATGAGGTCAAATATGCAATATACTATAGCTGACTTTTCATCAGAAGGAGTCCGTATAGAAAGTTCTTGATAGAGGACTAATTTGCCAGAAATCTTTCCATTAGGTCAAATATGCAATACTCTATGGCTGAAGTAACACCAGAGTGAGTCATGTTTATAAATTTCAGGATCAAGGATTCTTGGGATAGAAAAAAAATTATCAAGTCTGGACTTCTGAATGGCTGAAAAAAAAATCAGGAGTCAATGAGTGTATATAACAACTTCAATTTCGAATACTCTTTGGCCATAAATATGATCAGTACGTCAAATATGTACTACTCTCTTGCTTATCTAACATCAGATGTGGAGTCAATAATTATGTGAGTGAAGTTCATGATCAAGGACTAATTTGCCTGAAACATGTTCATTTGGTCTAATATAAACTTCTGTATGGGTGAAGAAACATCGGAAGGAGTCAATGATAATGTATAAAAAGTTCAAGATCAAGTACTTTTGGGCCAGAAATATGTTCATTAGGTCAAATATGGACCAGTATAGCTGATGAGACATAAGAAGTCGTCTGTAAGTATATGAAAAAGTTTCAAGATTGAGTACTCTTTGGCCAGAAATATGTCCATGAGGTCAAATAACAAATATGCTATAGCTGACTTTTCATCAGAAGGAGTCAATGAGTCAGTATAGAAAGTTCATAATCGTGGACTAATTTGCCAGAAATGTATTCAGTATGTCAAAATGGGTTCATATGTGGCTGAAGTAAGATCAGAGTGAATAATGAGTATGTATTGAAAGTTCAAGTAGTTTTGGCCTAGAAATATGTTTTATTAGGTCAAAGATGCAATATGCTATAGCTTACTTTTCATCAGAAGGAGTCAATGAGTCAGTATACAAAGTTCTTGATCGTGGACTAATTTGCCAGAAATTTGTTCAGTAGTTCAAAATACATCAGAGTGAATCAATGGGTATGTATTGAAAGTTCAATATTGAGTACTTTTGGGCCAGAAATATGTTCATTAGGTCAAATATGGACCAGTATAGCTGATGAGACATAAGAAGTCGTTTGTAAGTATATGAAAAAGTTTCAAGATTGAGTACTCTTTGGCCAGAAATATGTCCATGAGGTCAAATAACAAATATGCTATAGCTGACTTTTCCTCAGAAGGAGTCAATGAGTCACTATAGAAAGTTCTTGATTGTGGACTAATTTGCCAGAAATTTGTTCAGTAGTTCAAAATGGGTTCAAATGTGGCTGAAGTAAGATTAGAGTGAATAATGAGTATGTATTAAAGGTTCAAGTAGTTTTGGCGTAGAAATTTGTCCATTAGATCAAATATGCTATAGCTGACTTTTCATCAGATGGAGTCAATGAGTCAGTATAGAATGTTCTTGATCGTGGACTAATTTGCCAGAAATTTATTCAGTAGGTCAAAATGGGTTCATATGTGTATGAAGTAAGATCAAAGTGAATAATGAGTCTGTATTGAAAGTTCATGTAGTTTTGGCCTAAAAATATGTCCATTAGGTCAAATATGCAATATGCTATAGCTGACTTTTCATCAGAAGGAGTCAATGAGTCAGTACAGAAAGTTCTTGATCGTGGACTAATTTGCCCCGAAATTTGTTCAGTAGTTCAAAATGGGTTCGTATATGCTGAAGTAAGATCAGAGTGAATCAATAGGTATGTATTGAAAGTTCAATATTGAGTACTTTTGGGCCAGAAATATGTTAATTAGGTCAAATATGGACTACAGTATAGCTGATGAGACATCAGAAGTCGTCTGTAAGTATATAAAAAAGTTCAAGATTGAGTACTCTTTGGCCAGAAATATGTCCATGACGTCAAAGATGCAATATGCCATAGCTGACTTTTCATCAGATGGATTCAATGAGTCAGTATAGAAAGTTCTTGATCGTGGACTAATTTGCCAGAAATTTGTTCAGTAGTTCAAAATGGGTTCGTATATGGCTGAAGTAAGATCAGAGTGAATCAATGGGTATGTATTGAAAGTTCAATATTGAGTACTTTTGGGCCAGAAATATGTTCATTAGGTCAAATATGGACTACAGTATAGCTAATGAGACATCAGAAGTCATCTGTAAGTATATAAAAAAGTTCAAGATTGAGTACTCTTTGGCCAGAAATATGTCCCTTAGGTCAAATATGCAATATGCTATAGCTGACTTTTCATCAGATGGAGTCAATGAGTCAGTACAGAAAGTTCTTGATGGTGGACTAATTTGCCAGAAATTTGTTCAGTAGTTCAAAATGGGTTTGTATATGCTAAAGTAAGATCAGAGTGAATCAATAGGTACGTATTGAAAGTTCAATATTGAGTATTTTTGGGCCAGAAATATGTTCATTAGGTCAAATATGGACTACAGTATAGCTGATGAGACATCAGAAGTCGTCTGTAAGTATATAAAAAAGTTCAAGATTGAGTACTCTTTGGCCAGAAATATGTCCATGACGTCAAATAACAAAGATGCTTTAGATGACTTTTCATCAGAAGGAGTCAATGAGTCACTATAGAAAGTTCTTGATTGTGGACTAATTTGCCAGAAATTTGTTCAGTAGTTCAATATGGGTTCATATGTGGCTGAAGTAAGATTAGAGTGAATAATGAGTATGTATTAAAGGTTCAAGTAGTTTTGGCGTAGAAATTTGTCCATTAGATCAAATATGCTATAGCTGACTCTTCATCAGATGGAGTCAATGAGTCAGTATAGAATGTTCTTGATCGTGGACTAATTTGCCAGAAATTTATTCAGTAGGTCAAAATGGGTTCATATGTGTNTCTTGATTGTGGACTAATTTGCCAGAAATTTGTTCAGTAGTTCAATATGGGTTCATATGTGGCTGAAGTTAGATCAGAGTGAATAATGAGTGTGTCTTAAAGGTTCCAGTAGTTTTGGCCTAGAAATATGTCCTTTAGGTCAAATATGCAATATGCTATAGCTGACTTTTCATCAGAAGGAGTCAATGAGTCAGTATAGAAAGTTCTTGATTGTGGACTAATTTGCCAGAAATTTATTCAGTAGGTCAAAATGGGTTCATATGTGTATGAAGTAAGATCAAAGTGAATAATGAGTCTGTATTGAAAGTTCATGTAGTTTTGGCCTAAAAATATGTCCATTAAGTCAAATATGCAATATGCTATAGCTGACTTTTCATCAGAAGGAGTCAGTGAGTCAGTACAGAAAGTTCTTGATCGTGGACTAATTTGCCCGAAATTTGTTCAGTAGTTCAAATTGGGTTCGTATATGCTGAAGTAAGATCAGAGTGAATCAATAGGTATGTATTGAAAGTTCAATATTGAGTACTTTTGGGCCAGAAATATGATCATTAGGTCAAATATGGACTACAGTATAGCTGATGAGACATCAGAAGTCATCTGTAAGTATATAAAAAAGCATGCTATAGCTGACTTTTCATCAGAAGGAGTCAATGAGTCAGTATAGAAAGTTCTTGATTGTGGACTAATTTGCTAGAAATTTGTTCAGTAGTTCAATATGGGTTCATATGTGGCTGAAGTTAGATCAGAGTGAATAATGAGTGTGTCTTGAAGGTTCAAGTATTTTGGCCTAGAAATGTGTCCATTAGGTCAAACATGCAATATGCTATAGCTGACTTTTCATCAGAAGGAGTCAATGAGTCAGTATAGAAAGTTCTTGATGGTGGACTAATTTGCCAGAAATTTGTTCAGTAGTTCAAAATGGGTTCAGATGTGGCTGAAGTAAGATCAGAGTGAATAATGAGTATGTATTAAAGGTTCAAGTAGTTTTGGCGTAGAAATTTGTCCATTAGGTCAAATATGCTATAGCTGACTTTTCATCAGATGGAGTCAATGAGTCAGTATAGAAAGTTCTTGATCGTGGACTAATTTGCCAGAAATTTATTCAGTAGGTCAAAATGGGTTCACATGTGGCTGAAGTAAGATCAAAATGAGTGATGAGTTTGTATTGAAAGTTCAAGTAGTTTTGGCCTAGAAATATGTCCCTTAGGTCAAATATGCAAAATGCTATAGCTGACTTTTCATCAGATGGAGTCAATGATTCAGTACAGAAAGTTCTTGATCGTGGACTAATTTGCTAGAAATTTGTTCAGTTGTTCAAAATGGGTTCGTATATGCTGAAGTAAGATCAGAGTGAATCAATAGGTATGTATTGAAAGTTCAATATTGAGTACTTTTGGGCCAGAAATATGTTCATTAGGTCAAATATGGACTACAGAATGGCATATGTGACATCAGAAGTAATTTGTAAGTATATATAAAAGGTTCAAGATCGATTACTCTTTGGCCAGACATATGTCCATAAGGTCAAATATGCAATATGCTATAGTTGACTTTTCATCAGAAGGAGTCAATGAGACAGTATAGAAAGTTCTTGATCGTTGACTAATTTGGCAGAAATTTAATGAGTAGGTCAAAATGGGTTCATATATGGCTTAAGTAAGATCAGAGTGAATCAATGAGTATGTATTGAAAGTTCAAGTAGTTTTGGCCTAGAAATATGTCCATTAGGTCAAATATGCAATATGCTATAGCTGACTTTTCATCAGAAGGAGTCAATGAGTCAGTATAGAAAGTTCTTGATCGTGGACTAATTTGCCAGAAATTTGTTCAGTAGTTCAAAATGGGTTCGTATATGGCTGAAGTAAGATCAGAGTGAATCAATGGGTATGTATTGAAAGGTCAATATTGAGTACTTTTGGGCCAGAAATATGTTAATTAGGTCAAATATGGACTACAGTATAGCTGATGAGACATCAGAAGTCGTCTGTAAGTATATAAAAAAGTTCAAGATTGAGTACTCTTTGGCCAGAAATATGTCCATGACGTCAAAGATGCAATATGCTATAGCTGACTTTTCATCAGATGGATTCAATGAGTCAGTATAGAAAGTTCTTGATCGTGGACTAATTTGCCAGAAATTTGTTCAGTAGTTCAAAATGGGTTCGTATATGGCTGAAGTAAGATCAGAGTGAATCAATGGGTATGTATTGAAAGTTCAATATTGAGTACTTTTGGGCCAGAAATATGTTCATTAGGTCAAATATGGACTACAGTATAGCTGATGAGACATCAGAAGTCATCTGTAAGTATATAAAAAAGTTCAAGATTGAGTACTCTTTGGCCAGAAATATGTCCCGTAGGTCAAATATGCAATATGCTATAGCTGACTTTTCATCAGATGGAGTCAATGAGTCAGTACAGAAAGTTCTTGATCGTGGACTAATTTGCCCGAAATTTGTTCAGTAGTTCAAAATGGGTTCGTATATGCTAAAGTAAGATCAGAGTGAATCAATAGGTATCTATTGAAAGTTCAATATTGAGTACTTTTGGGCCAGAAATATGTTCATTAGGTCAAATATGGACTACAGTATAGCTGATGAGACATCAGAAGTCGTCTGTAAGTATATAAAAAAGTTCAAGATTGAGTACTCTTTGGCCAGAAATATGTCCATGACGTCAAATAACTAAGATGCTATAGATGACTTTTCATCAGAAGGAGTCAATGAGTCAGTATAGAAAGTTCTTGATCGTGGACTAATTCGCCAGAAATTTGTTCAGTAGTTCAAAATGGGTTCGTATATGGCTGAAGTAAGATCAGAGTGAATAATGAGTATGTATTAAAGGTTCAAGTAGTTTTGGCGTAGAAATTTGTCCATTAGGTCAAATATGCTATAGCTGACTTTTCATCAGATGGAGTCAATGAGTCAGTATAGAAAGATCTTGATCGTGGACTAATTTGCCAGAAATTTATTCAGTAGGTCAAAATGGGTTCACATGTGGCTGAAGTAAGATCAGAGTGAATAATGAGTATGTATTGAAAGTTCAAGTAGTTTTGGCCTAGAAATATGTCCATTAGGTCAAATATGCAATATGCTATAGCTGACTTTTCATCAGATGGAGTCAATGAGTCAGTACAGAAAGTTTTTGATCGTGGACTAATTTGCCCGAAATTTGTTCAGTAGTTCAAAATGGGTTCGTATATGCTGAAGTAAGATCAGAGTGAATCAATAGGTATGTATTGAAAGTTCAATATTGAGTACTTTTGGGCCAGAAATATGATCATTAGGTGAAATATGGAGTACAGTAAAGCTGATGAGACATCAGAAGTTGTCTGTAAGTATATAAAAAAAGCATGCTATAGCTGACTTTTCCTCAGAAGGAGTCAATGAGTCACTATAGAAAGTTCTTGATTGTGGACTAATTTGCCAGAAATTTGTTCAGTAGTTCAATATGGGTTCATATGTGGCTGAAGTTAGAGCAGAGTGAATAATGAGTGTGTCTTAAAGGTTCCAGTAGTTTTGGCCTAGAAATATGTCCATTAGGTCAAATATGCTATAGCTGACTTTTCATCAGAAGGAGTCAATGAGTCAGTATAGAAAGTTCTTGATTGTGGACTAATTTGCCAGAAATTTGTTCAGTAGTTCAAAATGGGTTCAAATGTGGCTGAAGTAAGATTAGAGTGAATAATGAGTATGTATTAAAGGTTCAAGTAGTTTTGGCGTAGAAATTTGTCCATTAGATCAAATATGCTATAGCTGACTTTTCATCAGATGGAGTCAATGAGTCAGTATAGAATGTTCTTGATCGTGGACTAATTTGCCAGAAATTTATTCAGTAGGTCAAAATGGGTTCATATGTGTATGAAGTAAGATCAAAGTCTGTATGAGTCTGTATTGAAAATTGAAAGTTCAAGTAGTTTTGGCCTAAAAATATGTCCATTAGGTCAAATATGCAAAATGCTATAGCTTACTTTTCATCAGAAGGGGTCAATGAGTCAGTATAGAAAGTTCTTGATTGTGGACTAATTTGCCAGAAATTTGTTCAGTAGTTCAAAATGGGTTCAGATGTGGCTGAAGTAAGATCAGAGTGAATAATGAGAATGTATTAAAGGTTCAAGTAGTTTTGGCGTAGAAATTTGTCCATTAGGTCAAATATGCTATAGCTGACTTTTCATCAGAAGGAGTCAATGAGTCAGTATAGAAAGTTCTTGATTGTGGACTAATTTGCCAGAAATTTATTCAGTAGGTCAAAATGGGTTCAAATGTGGCTGAAGTAAGATTAGAGTGAATAATGAGTATGTATTAAAGGTTCAAGTAGTTTTGGCGTAGAAATTTGTCCATTAGATCAAATATGCTATAGCTTACTTTTCATCAGAAGGGGTCAATGAGTCAGTATAGAAAGTTCTTGATTGTGGACTAATTTGCCAGAAATTTGTTCAGTAGTTCAAAATGGGTTCAGATGTGGCTGAAGTAAGATCAGAGTGAATAATGAGTATGTATTAAAGGTTCAAGTAGTTTTGGCGTAGAAATTTGTCCATTAGGTCAAATATGCTATAGCTGACTTTTCATCAGAAGGAGTCAATGAGTCAGTATAGAAAGTTCTTGATTGTGGACTAATTTGCCAGAAATTTATTCAGTAGGTCAAAATGGGTTCAAATGTGGCTGAAGTAAGATTAGAGTGAATAATGAGTATGTATTAAAGGTTCAAGTAGTTTTGGCGTAGAAATTTGTCCATTAGGTCAAATATGCTATAGCTGACTTTTCATCAGAAGGAGTCAATGAGTCAGTATAGAAAGTTCTTGATTGTGGACTAATTTGCCAGAAATTTATTCAGTAGTTCAAAATGGGTTCAAATGTGGCTGAAGTAAGATTAGAGTGAATAATGAGTATGTATTAAAGGTTCAAGTAGTTTTGGCGTAGAAATTTGTCCATTAGATCAAATATGCTATAGCTGACTTTTCATCAGATGGAGTCAATGAGTCAGTATAGAAAGTTCTTGATCGTGGACTAATTTGCCAGAAATTTATTCAGTAGGTCAAAATGGGTTCACATGTGGCTGAAGTAAGATCAAAATGAGTGATGAGTTTGTATTGAAAGTTTAAGTAGTTTTGGCCTAGAAATATGTCCCTTAGGTCAAATATGCAAAATGCTATAGCTGACTTTTCATCAGATGGAGTCAATGAGTCAGTACAGAAAGTTCTTGATCGTGGACTAATTTGCCAGAAATTTGTTCAGTTGTTCAAAATGGGTTCGTATATGCTGAAGTAAGATCAGAGTGAATCAATAGGTATGTATTGAAAGTTCAACATTGAGTACTTTTGGGCCAGAAATATGTTCATTAGGTCAAATATGGACTACTGTATAGCTAATGAGACATCAGAAGTCGTCTGTAAGTATATAAAAAAGTTCAAGATTGAGTACTCTTTGGCCAGAAATATGTCCCTTAGGTCAAATATGCAATATGCTATAGCTGACTTTTCATCAGATGGAGTCAATGAGTCAGTACAGAAAGTTCTTGATCGTGGACTAATTTGCCCGAAATTTTTTCAGTAGTTCAAAATGGGTTCGTATATGCTAAAGTAAGATCAGAGTGAATCAATAGGTATGTATTGAAAGTTCAATATTGAGTACTTTTGGGCCAGAAATATGTTCATTAGGTCAAATATGGACTACAGTATAGCTGATGAGACATCAGAAGTCGTCTGTAAGTATATAAAAAAGTTCAAGATTGAGTACTCTTTGGCCAGAAATATGTCCATGACGTCAAATAACTAAGATGCTATAGATGACTTTTCATCAGAAGGAGTCAATGAGTCAGTATAGAAAGTTCTTGATCGTGGACTAATTCGCCTGAAATTTGTTCAGTAGTTCAAAATGGGTTCGTATATGGCTGAAGTAAGATCAGAGTGAATCAATGGGTATGTATTGAAAGTTCAAGTAGTTTTGGCCTAGGAATTTGTCCATTAGGTCAAATATGCTATAGCTGACTTTTCATCAGAAGGAGTCAATGAGTCAGTATAGAATGTTCAAGATCGTGGACTAATCAGGGGAATGGAGACTTCACCCAGCTCTGCTCGATGGCTCACCTTGGAAGATTCCTTCTATCTCAGGCGGAGGGCTCGATATTTCACCCCCGCCCAGAAATGTGGAACCTGTGGGTTTGGCCTCTGAGGGGGCCAAGCTCATAGAATCTGGTCTCTCAACTGAGGTTGTAGAGACCATCCTTAGCTCCAGAGCTCCCTCCACCAGGAAACTTTATGCCCTGAAGTGGAAAGTGTTCACTTCTTGGTGTCAAGAACGACAGCTAGATCCAGTCAACTGCCCTATTGGTTCAGTGCTAGATTTTCTACAAGATCGTTTCTCTTCTGGGTTGACCCCTTCTACACTAAAAGTGTATGTGTCTACTATTTCGGCTTACCATACCCATGTGGATGGTACCACTGTGGGGAAGAACCCATTAGTAATCCGTTTCCTGCGTGGCACCCTGAGGCTGAGGCCTACAGTGCGCACTAGAGTTCCTTCTTGGGATTTGGCTATCGTGTTGGAAAGTTTATCATCGGCTCCGTTTGAGCCACTGGATACCATCTCAGAAAAGCTTCTGACTCTAAAAACTGTTTTCCTTCTTGCCATGTCCTCCTTAAAGAGAGTAGGAGACCTTCAGGCCCTATCTATATCCCCCACGTGCTTGGAATTTGCACCGGGGATGGTCAAGGCTTTACTTTACCCTAGAGTAGGGTATATTCCGAAAGTACTGACCAATGTTCCACGGCCTATAGTGCTGCAGGCTCTCTGTCCTCCTCCATTTGAGAACTCGGACCAGGAAAAGTTGAACCTTGTATGTCCAGTGCGAGCACTGGACGCTTATGTCCACAGAGCTGCCCTGTGGAGAAAAGCGGATCAACTGTTTGTCTGTTTTGGGCCGCATAACAGGGGTCGCCCTGCGTCCAAACAGACAATGAGCAAGTGGATAGTCGAGGCTATTTCATTGGCTTATGAGTTTTCTGGCCAGCAATGCCCTTTAGCTGTCAGAGCTCACTCTACGAGGAGTATGGCGGCCTCTAAGGCCTTGATTTCTGGAGTTTCCCTTAAAGAAGTCTGTGACGCGGCCGGTTGGTCCTCGCCACTCACCTTTGTCAGATACTACGATCTTGACCTGGACGCAGCTCCAGGTTCCTCAGTGCTTCTGTCATGAGTGTGCCACAGTTTCACACATTTTGGTATTATGGCGTTTTGGTATATCGTTCCCAAAGCGATCCTATTGGACGCAGTGTGGAGTTCCCTCGAAAGGGAACGTCTCAGGTTATGACTATAACCATAGTTCCCTGAGAAGGGAACGAGACACTGCGTCCCTTTGCCATACTCCCTGCATCCCTGTGATCGATTTGCTTCGGCAGTTTAGCTGAAGCCGGTCTGGCCGGATGTGTATTTATCCTTTCCTGGTCGTGACGTCACCCGCCCGTGACGTTCACTCTCGCCATTGGCTAAGTTGACATACATGCATCAGACGCAATCACGCTGACGGCGTTCCCAAAGCGATCCTATTGGACGCAGTGTGGAGTTCCCTTCTCAGGGAACTATGGTTATAGTCATAACCTGAGACGTTTTATCTCTTCCCTGCACAACGGATCAAGTTACTGCAATGCAATGCACACATTATGTGTTGTCTCTTCAATGCATAAAGGATGAGTTAGTTGAATCATCGCAACACAACGAGTTATGTGTTATCTCTTCGATGCATGAGAAATACGTTAGTTCTTGGCAGTCTTGGTAGTTCTACAATGCAAGGAAACAGTGCAACTTACATGTTGCAATGCAACAGCACATATGTTATATTAATTTCTTCTATATGCAACAGCGTAATAAGTTCAATATTGTACGCATTGCAATGAAACAGTTTGTTCTTTATGCATTCAAATGTAATAGCATATGTGATTTGTTTTCGCTTCAATGCACAAAGGAAAGATTAAATTCTTATATGTAACGCAGTGCAATAAAAAGCTGTCATATGCTATCTTTTCCCTGCAAAACGGATTATGTGAGTGCAATGCAGTGCACATGTTATGCGTTATATTCTCAAAGCATAATGGATCAGTTAGTTCATTCATCACAATGTCGCATATGTTATGTATTATTTCTTCAATGCATAAGGAATACGTCAGTTTTTGGATACAATTCAAGGAAATGTTAGTTCGTATGCATTACAATGCAACAGTTAGTTGTTGTTTTTACCGCAAAGGAAAGATTTAGTTCTTGTATGCAACGCAGTGCAAGACGCATCTGTCATATGTTATCACTGCACAACAGATCAAGTTACTGCAATGCAATGCACACATTATTTGTTCTGTCGTGTTATCTCTTCACTGCACAACGGATTAAGTTACTGCAATGCAATGCACATATTATGTGTTATCTCTCAAAGCATAACGGATCAGTATTCATTCATAGCAACACGAATGGTGTTATCTCTTCAATGCATAACGGTTGAGTTAGTTTATTCATCGCAACACAACCAGTTAAGTACTATCGCTTCAATGCATGAGGAATAAGTCAGTTTTTGGATACAATGAAAGTAAACAGTGCAACTTTGTTGCAATGCAAAAAAAGCACGTATTATATTAATTTCTTCTATGCACAACAAAATGAAATAATTATTATATGCAATGCAATGAAACAGTTAGTTCTTGTATTTATTGCAAAACAACAGCATATGTGATTTGTTTTCCTTTCACTGCACAAAGAGTTAATTCTTGTAAGCAATGTAGTACAACAAGCACCTATCATGTGTTATCTCCACTCCACAACAGATCAAGTTACTGCAATACACATGCACGTGTTATGTGTTATCTATTCAATGCATAAGGAATAAAATTGTTCTTGTATATATGTATATATATGTATACTTGTATATATATATATGTATATATATGTATACTTGTATATATATATATATATATATATATATATATATATATATACACATACATATATATATAAAATATATATATAAAGTGATATTATTAATGATATCATAATATATATATAAAGTGATATTATTAATGATATCATAATATATGTAATAGTAATATTTCATAACATCACATTAAATAATGCTTCATCATTCATACCCATAGGTGATAAAGTCCCCTCTAGGTGGCACACTCACTTTCTCTATCCCACAGAAGCGTAAGGAGGAAACATCGTGATCAAAAGACAAGAAATGGGCAGCGACTGGATAGTTATCATCTTTCCTTCTGATGGAACTTTTATGTTCACTAATTCTTTGTTTGAGTTGACCTGAAGTTTTTCCAACATAGCCCAAGCCACAAGGACACCGAATCAGATAAATAACATCTGTAGAAACGCAAGTGATCACAGAATTAATACCAAATTTTTTCCCAGTTCTTGGATGGCAAAAGAATGAAGTTTTAGTTTTAGTAAGTATTGTTACACTGAGCACAATTACCACCCACTAAGCAAAGGGACGTCCAAAAGACGTCATTTCGACGTCTTTGTCGGACGTTGAAAAGACGTCCCCAGAAGAGCCAGAATGAAAGTTTTTATGACGTCTTTTTTCGACGTTGATTGGATGTCATTGTCGCACGTTGAACAGACGTCCCTGGAGGAGCCAGAATAAAGGTTTTACGACGTCTTTTCTTGACGTCTTTTGGACGTCCAATATCGACGTCCATAGGATGTCTCTAGAAGTTTACATTTTAGTTCAAATGTGGTCATTGTGGATGTATTTTCAACGTCTTAAAATGTCAACTGCAGACTTTTAGACATCAGTTATACTGTTTCTGGGCCAAATAAACAGTCACACGTTGCATTATAACTAATTTATTTCAATGTAAAGTCCATTTATGATTGTAAACAATGAAAAAAATTACCTTTAAAACATCTTGCATAACATTTAAAAGAAAATAACAACAATCCATAACGTCCTTTTTTATATATATTTATTGTGTGGGCACTTCTCCTCCCTTCCTTGTTGGTGCATGCTTGAGATGCTCCGAAGCATGTTTTTTTATCATCTCCTCAGTTGCATCCTTACTCCATTTCATTACTGCAGCTGTAAGAGTGAAAAGACAAAAATTATAAATATGCAAAAGCAGCCTCTTGTCATACACCATGGTGCTTGTAATTATATACTATAAAGTACGCGCTGTCTGTGAATGTCCTAACAACGCACAGAAGACGCGCGCCAGAATCGGTTCTCTGTTACCTTTAAGTTAACAAAGAAAACCGAGTTAATCAAAGAACAAAGGTAACAGGGAAAATTGACTAAAGAACTTTTGTAGCTTTAATAATGATTTAGCTATATTTATTAAATTTATAATTTACAAATTTATAAATTTATAATTTACGCAGTGCAGACTGTTTGATAACTTTATGTAGAATTATGTATATTTCCTAGCTCGGATGACAACAGTTAATCCGTGCGTTTCAAATTTTTTCGGACTCATTCAATTCCGCTAATGCTCACAAAATCGTGCTTTTACTAAAAACTCTATTCATGTAACATTAATGCTATAGCATATTGTAATTTATCAAAATAAAACTGATACATGAAAGTGGGCAAAAGAGGCACATTATTATCACTTTTCCAACATTATTCTTTTAAGTAATGTAAATTAGGTTTTCAGCAATATCTGTAGGTTTTTTGGCCTCGATGTCTGAGACTCCCGGCCTGCACTTGTGTCCCAGACAGACGGAATTAAATAATTCGTGAATCTTATAAAATATATTAAAATAATAATAATAATAATAATAATATAAGAAACATAAGAAAGTGTATATATTAGTTGAAAAAACTTAAATTAAACGAAAATTAGAAATTATGCCTTTCAACGCGATCATCTTTTCATTAACCGACAAGATTAGCCTATATTAAATTAGAATTAAACGAAATTAGAATTGATAAGTGTCTGTGAATCATTAAAATAATCCTTAAGGGGTTTAGTTTTAGCCTACATGATCAAATAGCAGAATAAACAACAGAACATGAGGGTTCACAGAAGCGCTGCACAGAAGCACCTGCAGCGCTTCTGTGAACAGAGAAAAAAATAGGATTAAGTCATATAAAAGGAATAATAGCCTATGTCTATGCGCGGAATTTATTTCCCTTAAATAATTAACATATTAAATGCGACAATAGACTGGGCTATATGAATTTCTGTTCATTTTTGAGAAAAGAAACCGAGACGGCAGAAAATTCTTTGTTTATATTAGAAGAAAAGTTATGTTTTTATTGTTAGTGTACAGAAATAATAGGCCTATTTAACCATTCACAGATTCGAATGGTGTTACATATGTGACCATTAATGTCTTTTAAGTTTTTAGTTGTTTCCGCTTTTATAAGAAAATTCAAGTGAACTCACCGGCGCCTCACGCGCACACACAGCATTAGTTTTTACGAAGCCTGTTAATTGTCAAAATAACAGACATTCAACCAAATATATAAAAGGTTACACTGCTCATTTTAAGTCTGTATACAATGAAAGCGTTTAAATAATAAATATAGTTTAGCCTCCAAATACATTGTGAATATGGAAACATTTGGATTTGTGCCAAATTAGAGAGGTAGGTTATAACGCCGGTTTCTGTTTCAGTTTAGCTTTAAATGAATTCGTTTTGGCTTAACGTTTATATATTATATTTTTCATAACTAAAATAGCTATGCAGTGGTGCCCCCATGGGATTAAAATGCCGCCCAGTTAGGCCACCCTGGCCTTATATATATATATATACACACTACTGTCAATCAAAAGTTTGGAAACATTACTATTTTTAATGTTTTTGAACGAAGTCTCTTATGCTCATTAAGGCTGCATTTATTTCATAATAAAATAAAATATAATTTATTTCTGTGATGCAAAGCCGCATTTTCAACATCATTACTCCAGTCTTCAGTGTCACATGATCCTTCAGCAATCATTCTAATATGATGATTTGATACTCAGTTATTATCAATGTTGAAAACAGTTGTTGCTTAATATTTTTTTGGAACCTGTGATACTTTTTTCAGGATTCATTGATGAATAAAAGGTTAAAAAGAACAGCATTTATTCAAAATATAAATCTTTTCTAACAATATAAATCTTAACTATCACTTTTTTTATCCGTGCTGAATAAAAGTATTACTTCTTTCAAAAAAAATTACTGACCCCGAACTTTTACAAAAGACTTGTTACAAAAGATTTCTATTTTAAATAATTGCTGATATCTTTTTATTCATCAAAGAATCCTGAAAAACTATCACTGTCAGGGAGTCTACACAGCCACCACCATCTCCACCCACCACAATCATCAGATCCCAATCACCCGACTTCTAATCACCTGCACTATCATCAATCACTCACTAGCACTATAAAGCAGCACTTCTCCCCTTCACTCACTGTCGGGTCTCAACCTTACCTGGTTGTTCCCTACCTGATCCTTGGATTCCCTTTTGCCTTCGCTAACAATCAACATCAACCTCTTCAGCTTTGCTCCATGCCCTGGAATAGAGAAAGACTTCAGTATACAGATAAGACTTTATCAATGACTTTCCATCAATAGGTTTGCTTACCTGGATTCTCCTTCGTTTGTGTTGATCTCCAGTTGTTTACAATAAACCAGCCATATTACCTTCACTTACCTCTGTGTCCCGTGTATACCTGCTGACAGAAGACCCGACATTACCAACTTCATCTGGAGATGGAGCGCTCAGCTCCCGTCGCTGAAAATCCCTTTGAAGGGTTGGTCAGCACCCTTCGTGCGGCTTTATCTCCAGATCCACACCATTAATCTGCCTCTGCCAGTCCCATGGCCTTTCCTTCCAACTATTCGGGTGAGGCGGTTGAATATAGCGGTTTTCTATTCCAAGTTTCCCTGTATATTGAAATGCATCCTCATAAGTTTGCCAGTGAACGATCCAAAGTGGCGTTTCTTATCTCTCTCCTTTCTGGAAGAGCATTGCTCTGGGCTCAAGCCATCTGGGATTCCCACTCTAACCTTGTTGATTCGTTTGATGACTTTTCCTCTCATTTCCAGGACGTTTTTGGTCTCTCCACAGGAGTGCTATCGGTCTCTGACCAACTCATCTGCCTGAGACAAGGAAGTTCTTCGGCGAGCGATTACTCTAGCGACCTCCTGTGGTTGGAATGAGACGGCACTTCTCACTGCCTATTGACAAGGTCTTAACCCACAGCTTCGTACCCAAATGGTGATCTACAATGATACAGTTGGATTGGAGAGCTTTATGCAGAAAGCCATGAAAATATCTCAACAACTTACAGCCTGTATGCCTGAAAAAAACACTCATTCACCGCTCTCACCCGCTGCCTGTCCTCCAGTACCAGAAGCTATGCAGATTGACTCCAGTCATCTTTCACAACAAGAACGTACACGTCGTATTGCAAATGGACTGTGTTTGTATTGTGGCGAATCTGGACACCTGATTCGTTCATGTCCCACACATCCTCCACGTCCTGCAGTGAGTACCATCCAATGCGAACCCTCTATTTCTAAATTAATACTTGAAGTACAACTACTCACACCTTGCTATGTTGTTTCAGTAAGTGCTCCTCCGGGAACTTCATCTCGCCGAACTTACTAAAAAGATTGGAGTTACCTTTTCACGTCATGAAGAACTTAAGGTGGAAACCATTCAGGGAAAACCGCTAGGACATGACATGGAAGGGTCAGATTCAAATCACCGCCCATCACATTACAAGTAGGATCTCTGCATAGCGAACTCCTCTCATTTCTGGTATTGGAGCGACCCACTGTCAACATCATCCTGGGACGCCCCTGGCTCAACCAACACTCTCCGGAGGTAAGATGGGATTCGAGTGAGATTCTGCGGTGGAGTCCAGCCTGCTTTCAAAGTTGTATTTCCAAGATTCCAGAACCACCGGTATGTGAGTCTACCATTCACGTACATTCCACCTGTGTGGAGAACCCGGAAACTCAGAATACCCCAGAGATCCCATCTGACTATTTGGTGTTCCAGGATGTATTCAGTAAACAGGCAGCCACCAACTTAGGCTCTCCAACAACAATTCATCCGACCATCAACATCTCCTGCGGCCTCGAGCTTCTTCTTCGTGGGGAAAAAGGACGGAGGCTTACGACCCTGCCTAGATTATCGAAACCTCAGCAGTCAAACAGTCAAACTCCCCTATCCTCTTCCACTGGTCCCAGCTGCTCTCGAGGAACTCCGTGGGGCTTGCATATTCTCGAAATTGGATCTGCGGAGTGCTTACAACCTCATTCGTATCCGGGAGGGGGACGAGTGGAAGACGGCATTCATCACCCCTTCCGGCCACTATGAATATCAGGTCATGCCGTATGGCCTGTCCAACTCACCGTCCATCTTCCAAGGATTCATGAACGAGGTATTCCGGGAGTTCCTCCATTGCTTCGTTATTGTCTACATAGATGATATCTTAATATACTCCCGGAACTTGGCCGAACATCGCCACCACGTGAAGCAGGTCCTTGAACAACTCTGGAAACACCATCTATACCTGAAAATTGAGAAATGTGAGTTCCATCGCCCCACGTTACAGTTCCTCGGATACATCACCTTACCCTCCTAGGACTTTTTTCCCCTCCTAGGACTTTTTTCCCAGTGTTACCACACTGGGTTTTTCTCCTAGGGGGTTTTTTCCACCCCTGGGAGTCAGCCGACATTGGCTTAATGTAGCACCATCTTGTATATGTTACATATTACCACGCTTGCTTGTACAGCTTATTTTTAACCACTTATCTTTTTTCTGTGCTTCTAATATGTAAAGCTGCTTTGAAACAATTACCAATTGTAAAAAGCGCTATATAAATAAATTTGACTTGACTTGATTTTGACTTGACCTTATGGAAAGAACTTCTGGGCTCACTACATGCTTCCCCGGGCTCTGGACACTCAGGCAGCCAGCGAACTCTCTCGCTCCTTCAGGCTCTTTACTGGTGGCCCAGTATGACCCGAGATGTCTCCCTTCACGTCCGAGAATGCTCAGTCTGTGCCATTTCCAAAACTCCACGTCACTTACCCACTGGCAAGCTGGTACCACTACCTATCCCTTATCGCCCATGGTCCCACGTCGGAGTCGATTTTGTCACTGACTTACCGAACTCAGATGAATTTACATGTATCCTTGTAACTGTGGACAGATTCTCCAAGGCCTGCAAGTTAATTCCTCTGAAAGGCTTACCTACCGCTATGGAAACTGCATAAGCTCTCTTCCATCAGTTGTTTCTCAGCTTTGGCATTCCAGAGGAAATCGTCTCCGACCGTGGGCCACAGTTCACTTCCCGTGTTTGGACTGCCATTTTCAAACTCCTCAATGTCTCAGTCAACCTCTCTTCCGGATATCACCCCCAGACGAATGGCCAGACTGAGCGGAAGATACAGGAAATAGGGAGGTGTCTCCGGGCCTACTGTCACAACAATCAGAATAGCTGGAACCGTTTCCTCCTGTGGGCCAAGTATGCACAGAATTCTCTCAAGCAGACCACTACAGACCTTACCCCATTTCAGTGCGTACTCGGGTACCAAAAAACGTTATTTCCCTTTTAAGGTATATTAAAATAGAAAACCATACTTTTAAATTGTAATAATATTTCACAATATTATTGTTTTTTCTGTATTTCTTATTAAATAAATAAAGAGACATCATTAAAAAACACTAAAAATAGTAATGTTTCCAAACTTTTGACTGGTAGTGTGTATGTATATATATAGTGTACTCATTTACGCTGAGCTCTGTATATTTTATATATATACAGTGCTCAGCGTAAATGAGTACACTCCCTTTGAAAAGTAACATTTTAAACAATATCTCAATGAACACAAAAACCATTTCCAAAATGTTGACAAGACTAAGTTTAATATAACATCTGTTTAACATATAACATGAAAATAAGGTTAATAATATAACTTAGATTACACATTTTTCAGTTTTACTCAAATTAGGGTGATGCAAAAATGAGTACAGCTCCCTGACACCAGCAGCACTCATGCAGCCCCACTGTGTTCCTCACCTTTGCAGCGCCATACCGTTTTGAAGCTATCGGTTCCAAAAACATTTATCTTGGTCTCATGTCTCCAGAGTATAGAGTAATCTTTAGTCCTTATCTTTGTCAGCATGGGCCCTGGCAAACTCTAGGTGGGCTTTTTTTGTGCCTGGGCTTCAGGAGAGGCTTCTTTCGTGGATGGCACCCATGCATGCCATTCCTCTGCAGTGTACGCAGTATTATGTCACGGGAAATAGTCACCGCAGTTAGGGTTAGTTCTCATCAGAAGATGCTCCTGTCGAAGTGTTAACTTCCATGGACGACCTGGACGTCTCTATGAGATGGTTGCAGTTCCATCTTTTTAAAATTTTTGTACAATTTTGTTTTGTTTTGTTTTGCTACAGTATTCTGACTGATAAGTAAAGCTTTGCTGATCTTCTTGTAGCGTTCACCTTTCTGGTGTAAAGAAATTATTTTCTTTCAGGTCTTGTGACATTTCTCTTCCATGTGGTGCCATTGCTGACGGCATGAAATGGGAAGGAGTTTTAACACCCTTTTATAGTCAACTGTCTGCTGGACACCTGTGTAATGAATAAGTACATTCACCTGTGGTTCAATTCTTGTTAAATTAGATATTTGTAGTCTAAAATTTAGCTTTGCTCCAGAGACTTACAGTGGGGTGTACTCACCTTTGCATCACCCTAATTTGAGTAAAACTGAAAATTTTGTTCTCTAAGTTATATTATTAACTTTACTTTCATGTTATAAGTTAAACAGATGTCGTATAAAACTTTTGGAAATTGTTCTTGTGTTCATTCCTTTCGATTTGTTTAAAATGTTACTTTTCAAAGAGGGTGTACTTGGGAATCATGGCTTGGGAAATGATATGTTCGTCTTCCTCTGCCATTCGCAAAATGGATTAAGACATGCTTTTTTGGTCCATAAATAATGCGCAAATACTATATAAATACTATAGTAAATTGACGAGCACAAACATTAGTAAATACCATTGCATGATTCATTTAAGTACTCTCCTCCCATAAATTTCGCATCTGAAAGGGAAGAATGCCCAGTGTGCATGAGTGCCAGGAGAAAACACTGCTGTTGATAACAGCGGGCAACGAGCACTCAACATAATTTCAAAAACATCCCAGCCCCAGATCGCTTATTATTTATTCCGTGTCGCAAGATGTTTCAAAAAGAGGTGGGGACAATATCGACCCTGGCACCTGCCCCACCCACAAAGTACCTATGTTGAAACATCTGACCTTTTACACATTTTGTCACAGCCTGTTTTTACCTTGAATTGCTCTGTAAGTGCATGTGGTCTCCAGAGCCATCTTGTCTTTTTTCCCTTTTCCCTTCATGTTGAACTGGGCCATGAGAAAATTACTGAAGAGCCTGAAGACATTTCAATTACAATCTTAATTCAAGCTTTGAATTGATCACTGACCATGGGCCTATAGGAATAGTTCACCCAAAAATAAAAATTATATCATAATTTCCTCACCATCAAGCCATCCTAGGTGTATATGACTTTCTTCTTTCAGAAGAATACAATCAGAGCTATATTAAATAATATCCTGGCTCTTCCTATTATGTAGTTTGTTAGACTAAAGATGGGTATTAATAAAAATTAGTAATACTTTGTTAGACCCAAAAATGTATGCGTGTGTCACAATGATTGATGCTGATGATACACTGCAATAAATGTTCTTCTTACTCAGAAAAGCATATTATGGGGGGAGGGGGTGAAATTGGACATAATATCTTATGTAATTTTCTTGTCTAGTACATGCATCTTGACTTGATTTAAGAATTTGTTTGATATTTGGACTGGAAACAAAAAAAGTAAGAAATTTTTTTTTTTTTAAATTACCAGTCTCTCACTGGTCTTGATAGATACATTTATTAGCTTTATTTATTTATCAGGTCCACAACCCTGATTTTCAGTAGCCTATGTGTTGTGTCCCATGAACCACCTACACTAGAACATTGAGTGTTTGAAAATAAAGTTATAAGCCCAGGGCATTTTCAATTTAAATAAAGCTGGAATACAGAAAATTGTTATATGGCTTTCTTCTGTGGAACTCAAGTAACTCAAAGATTATTACTCATACGACTCAAAGAGATGGATTTTTTATTTTTATTATTAAACTGTGTTCCACAGAAGAAAGGAATATACATGATGGTAAATCAATGATGAGAGAATTTTAATTTTTGGGTGGAGTATCCCTTTAACATTTAAAATTCTGGCAAAGGACAAGCTAAAAGACAAATGCAAAAAGGGGGGTTCTATGACCTTTTAAAAATAAGTATCAGTGATCATATCAGCCTCAGATTTCCTGATCAGTGCGCTACTAATATGTTGAAACATACCGGTCAAGGACTTTGTGGACACAATCCTTTACATCCTTTCCTCCAATTCGAGCAAGTTGCAGCACCTGTTGAAAGTCCATACGAAGTCCATAAAAAACTTTTTTCACTGAAATATACCCTAGGAAAAGCAAATAGTGTACTTTATTGCTATACTAATAATAACAGTATACTCATATATATTCATTATGCCTGAGCATGGTGAAACAAACAGTGCATTTAACAAATGATAATCCACAGCAACCTGACTGAAACGGTTTTAATGCACACCTTCAAGCTAATGATGATTGAATATTTACACAGACCATGGTATAACTAAACCAAAATCATGGGGAACAAGTGCACTGTATACTTTGTAATACCAATCATTACTTTCAGACTCTCTTTTGTAAATCCTACCAGGTTATCAAAAGCTTTTCTGTCATTGAGGAGTCGCTCCTCTCTCTGGAAATCTTCCATGGACTTCAACCTCTTAATATGAGTAGGTGAAAAGGCAGGCTCACTTCTGCCAAGGCGTCTGACCTCCATGTGAATCTCAATTAATTTACTCAAGACTTTTTTCTGAAATTCTGAAATAAAAAACAAACACATTTATTAGGGCTGCATGGTTTGGGGGGTGGGGGGGCAGAACCTCACTTCCCTGAGATAATGATCTCGCACAGACACAAAATATCAGTTCTAGCATTGCTATTATCAAAATAAAATATAGTCAACCAGACATTTTGTCAGCGAACATAGGCTGGAGAGACTGGTAAGTTCCAAAGCTTTTATTTACACAAAGTATAATGGAATCAACATAGCAATATAGCAAAACAGATGAGTGGAATGGAGACAGTCAATTATCACTGAAATAATTTAAGAATAACTTTCCTTTCTTATCTTTGAGGGACGAACACTTGGAGACTTTCAAAGGGGTTAAGTATCCATCAGATAAGGGATAATCCACAAATATACAGTCTAAGCATATGACGAGACTAGACAAAGTGTGTGTGTAGCTAGTCCTTTTAACTGGTGATTATTGTGACTGAGTGATTGCTGACAGTGAACAGGAGAGCATGTAGTGCAGATGCAGTGACTGAACTCGTGACTATGACACATATTAAAAGCTATAGCATACTGCTCAATTTAAATTAGTATAAAGTCTGTATAGCCTACAATCTGTGCCATTAAGTGCAACTGCCACACCATGATATAATGCCAAAAACACATTTTTGCAGTTTGATATTGCTTGAAAAACTTTAACACTTACTTGCTGTTGGCATTGGGAATATATCTGTTGACCGCTGAGACCCTGCATCTCCAGTACTTGTATTAGAAAACAAGTCTTTTCAGGAAAGCTTTAACAGAACTCGGTGCAAAAACACAGAGATCATAATTGTACTTGATACAATTTTTTTTGTAAAATTAGTGGTGCACTGATGCAACTTGCAAATCGTTTTGTTGATCTTTGTGGCCTCATGCTCACCATGCCTTGGACTGATGCTGTGCCTGGAACTGATGCAGTCATCCCTGGACCTGATGCTGTCGTTCCTGGATCCAGTGCTGTGCCTGTACCTGACACTATCATCCCTGGACCTGATGCTGTCATTCCTGGATCCAGTGCTGTGCCTGTACCTGACACTATCATCCCTGGACCTGATGCTGTCATTCCTGGATCCAGTGCTGTGTCTGGACCTGACACTATCATCCCTGGACCTGACACTGTCATTCCTGGATCCAGTGCTATGTCTGGACCTGACACTATCATCCCTGGACCTGACGCTGTCATTCCTGGATCCAGTGCTGTGCCTGGACCTGACACTATCATCCCTGGACCTGACACTGTTGTTCCTGGATCCAGTTCTGTGCCTGACACTGTAGTCCATGGAGCCATCATTGGACCTGTTATTTTATTTATATTAATTTTTGTCACTTAAACATGTTTGTTTATTGCTATAATACATAAAATATTCTGTTCCGTATTTATTTTGGCACTATTTTGTGTCTTATTTATATGTTGTCTTCACAGAGCAACCATACCCACAAACACAAATTAAATATAAGTATCAACTTGATACTGAAGTACTGGTAATTTTGACAACTCTACTCGACAAGACTATAAATAAAGTGTTATTTATTTTATCTCATCTTATCTCATCTTATCATATAACACTGTGACTGGATCTGACCGGTTGCTGTGCCTTGCACCATTACTGTGCCCTGATGTGGTGCTGTGCCTGGAGCTGTCGCTGTGCCCTGGTGTGACACTGTGCCTGGAGCCAGCACTGGATTTAGGACTTCCAGGTTTCTTATGTTTTGCATGTCGAGAGTCTGAAAAACACACGAAGAACATTCTTATTTAGCATGATTGTTTCTTAAATAAAACAGTGGCTGATTTAATATGATTAATAAATACTCACTGGATGTGGACATTCAGCCCCCAGACCCACCAGCAAACTTAACTGGACTGGGAAAGGTTGGAATTTCAGTGTCTGAAACATGAAAAAATAAACGTGTAATGGCTTTTATGTTATGTATAATAAATCATTTTTGTATTGAACAAATTATGTCATCAATACTCACAAGTTGAATTTTCCGCTAATTCATTCATAATTGGCTTTACTTTTTTTGGTGCAATGGGAAAGGGGGGCAGCTTGTTTCCTACAAAGATGCAATTTAAGTCAAAAGTAAGAAATATCCATCTCCAACATAATTAATGAATAATGAATATAATGCCATCATATGAAATAGTTACCTATCATGCTCTCCTCCTCCAACTCATCAGAATCTTTTCAAATCAAAACAACATTTGTTTTAAAGCATGAATGTTTAAAAATGGTGTTCAATTAATAGATTTCAATGTTTGAAATTTGTTTATTCAGTGAGAAACATACCAACAACATAGTCATCAAAAGTTTTTTTTGCTCTTTTCCTCTTGCCCCCAAACACTACCTCTTCCTCCTCCTCCTCCTCAGCTTGGCTGGTCAGGTTATAGTTTTCACACTCATGAATGTTACCTAGAAGTCACATACAATTGTGTAATAAACATTGTAACAACTGTATTAAACATACTAATAATGTAATAAACACTGTTTCAAACCATTCTTTAATCTAAACTTACTTGATGTCATTTTTCTCTTAATTAGTCGGAACATCAGCCAGTCGTCCTGGGGGTTCTTTTTTATCTTGAATGCTTCTTTTACTTTAGTGTTTGGCCATCTAACTGTTTTCTTATTTATATTTATCCAATTATTAGGAACTGTACCCTCCGTCTCCCTTCCATTCTCCACCCACACAGCCCTGGCATACATGACCTGAAAAAGACAGTAAATGCATGTTGCTTTAAGATGCATGTTATTTTTTTTATTTAGCATAAGTCCATATCCATATCAACTTGTAGAATAGGAGAAAGTATAGATTTTTATCAGAATGTGGTCACTAAGAATTAAACCTGTGACATTGGTAGCACCTTATTCTACTAGTTCAGCTACAGGAACACCTAACATTATTAAAATCATTAACAGTGTACTCTTCTAGATAGAAGCACAGGTCCTTAATACCTGCAGGGCATTTCTGCCTGTCGCACCCCCACCAGTGCCAGTGGGCCAGCCACAAGTTCATCAGCTGGGAGCCACCCATCACAGATTTTTTACCACATTAATCTCAGCACATCTCTGGGTGGTGGGGCAGCGGAAGGGGCGTCTCACTACCGCTCCCTGTGGCTGGCCCAATGATCCTTAGTTTCCCCACCTGGGGTCTTTCCTTCTGAGCCATAACCAGAACCTCTCTTTCTCTGCCTCCTCAGCCAGTTCCCTGAGTGCCGCCTTTTGCTTCGATCCAGTAATTCCAAACATGATCTCTTTCCATGATACTTTGTGCTCGACTTCAACAGGGAAGATACATGATCTCTTCCCATGATACCGTATGCTCGACTTCAACAGGGAAGATACATGATCTCTTCCCATGATGCTGTGGGCTCTGCCATGATTACTCTTGATTACTCATGATTACATACTCTTTTACACTTAATTAATATATTGATTAGACTAAATTCAACCCTCATGATTTGTGCTCCATGATTTGTGCTCCATGCCATGGCATAGGGGTATGAGGACATAACCTCCAGATTCTCGTGGAAGGCAGGCCACCTTGCGGAGGAGATCTTTTTGAAGAAGTAGTCTTCTTTTCATCCTGCCCTGCCCATTTTCTGTGCACACTATATTCAGAAGACGGGAACTGCATGGTTGATTAAACAGTGTTGACGTGTGGCGCTGGTTCAGAATTTCACAATCAAAAGTTCCGTCTGCATTTTTTTCTCTAATGAAAGCAAAGCTTTCATCTCTCAAGAGAAAACAACAGTCTTTGTCTTTCACGGAGGCAAACACAGGCTGTATGTCAGGTTGTGTTTTGCTCTTGTTCACTTTTGCATGTTCAGTTTCTGACATACGCCTGGTGACTTGTTCAACGGGACTTTTTCCATTCCTCACCGATTTTTTGATTTGTTGCAGGAAATTCTCAAAAGGAAAACAGCTAATCTCATTTAGTGAGCAGTTGAAGTGTGTGACATCTTCATGAAGATGGATCAGTCCATGTACATTGTACACGGGGAAACAGTTTCCATACAGGTCAGCACTGGACACGATGAAGTGTTTCATCAGTTCTTGAGCGAACTGGAGGTAAGCATTCCTTGTCCTGTCATCTGGCTCCAGCATTATTGACATGGCTACTGACAATGACAGGAAATGCTGGTACTTCTCAGGAGACAACACACTTTTCAGCACCACAGGTCCGGTGTACAACAAAAACTGGCGTAGTTCCGTGGCCTTCCATCTGTCCAGTTCGTGCAAACCCCAGGGTTGCCGTGCAAATTCGCTTGGCATCTTTCCTCTCAGCGCACTTAATGTTTGAGTGATCTCTTCCTTTTGCCTTGCAGATAGACGACAGAGTTTTGGGCCACGAATCAAGAATGTCAAGAGGCGCCTGACTACTCCCAAGATGACCAAATGCATGTAATCTAGTACAAAGGCACTTACACAAGGTATTCCTGCGGCAATTAAGGGACTGACACTGGTTTGATGGTTGCTGTACTCTGCTCTACTGAACGCATCGTCTGATCGAGAGGGGCATTCCTTTTCATTGAACACAATTCTTCCCTCAACATAATCGCCTCTGATTAAACATCTTTCACAGCTCTCGTAAGAATTGTGATTCTTTATACATTTCAGGTATGCTCTTGCTGGTGCATCACAGATCAGAGCTTTAATTTTGACAGTGTAAGTCTGGTCTTGATAACTAAGTCCATTGTTCTTCAGATGCTTGTACTCATTCAAGAAGTCAGATAGAAACTCGTCAAGGGGACTTGGCTTCTGCTGTCCGCAAAATATAGCAACGATAAATGGGTCAAAATAACCAAATTTTGCCAATATTGGCCAGAATTGGATGCCGGTACTTTTGAAAAGAGGGACGCCATCAATGTTAACACTGAGGTGTACCTCATTACTCTCTGTCTGGCTTAAAAATGGGCAGATCCCCTTTTCTAAGCCAAAGTACTTGTACTGCCCACCACATTTAGCCACAGATGTTTTGTCTTGTGGTGTAGCAAGAAGTGTTCTGGCATCCATAGGCAACAGGTGCCCTTGCTTTCTTAATATTGACAGTAACTGATTCACAGATCTGTGAGTCTCTCTGTTTGTCGTGGCCCACTTTCTCAAGTCATCTTCTAAGTTTACATTCACTTGTTCATCACTCTGTTCTTTTTCTGACTCTGTAGAACTATGGTTGTCATCATTGTTGAATTCGAAACTGTCTGAACTATTTGAAGTCTCTGGCTCATTGTCACTGTCAGAAACATTTGGCATGCCCAGTGGAAAGTCATCACTATCTGAATCTTGCAGAAATTCATCCAGTTCTCGTTTTCTTTCTCGCCATGTTTTCAAGTAAGCCATCTGTAAAACGTGTAATTCTACATAATATTATACTGCAAAAATATTATTTTGTTCACTCAACTCAACTTTTTGAATTATATTTTTTTACATTGTTGTTAAGTTGCAGTTATTATAGAACATTAAGTATTTCAGCTTGGTAAATTTAGTTATTTAGTTGGAATAACTTTATAAGATTAACTTTTTAATATTTCAGTACCAATTATTTTTCCTAGTTAAACCAAATAAATATTTTTTTTTATAAATTGTTCTTTTATTTCAATTGTATTTAAATGATTTTATTTCATGTTTTAGTCATGTTTTTGTTTGCAACTTTTTGCATTCCCACTTAAAATAATTTCCACTGCAAATAATCAGGGTTCCCATATTTGCCATGTCAAATTTCATATTTTTCCAGTATTTTCTTTAGATTTTTCAGGCCATATTTAATATCTGATATATAGGTTTATAATGCACTTTTGAGACGAGAACTCTGACAGTCCTATTACTTGCCGAATTGCCGAAACATTATAACAGTGCCATTGTGCCTCAGTAAATTATTACTGATAAATATTTGACCAAATTGGGTTAAATGAACATTAACTTTGGTATTGTGCAACTAAAAATGAAAGTTACTTTCATAAAGATATTACAACTAAACATTATATCAGAATATTAAGACACTCTAGGACTGTTACCAAAAAATACAACTGCATTAAAATTATGAGATTGTTTTAAAAAAATCTTTGAATATACAAATAAGAAATGTAGGAAAGAATGACACTTTTAAACAAGAAACTAAACCACCATTAGGTGGCGGCAAGTGTCGGTCTTAATGAGTGAGTCATTGAGTCACTCATTCAAACGATTCGTTCAGACGGCAATCAATTTGTTCAAAAACGCCAAATCACTCAGTGAAAACACGGTTGACTGTTGCTATGAGTTGCGTTAAGGTTCTCCAGTGATCTTTGGAGCTATTTTCTCTGCTGAAGTAGAACAAAACTAGTTAATATTGCAACTAAAATGTAAGTGACTTAATTTTAACTACTTGTTTATTGAACTGTTGTGTGAAATCAGTGTCACATTTTCATTCGTGAAGGTATTCAAAATTGCACTCTTGGTCGTGTGCTGTTGCTTAACTATCTCATATGTTATGAATATAAAACTCCACATTTATGTGGACATAACTATGTTATTTGAGTTTCTTTGTCTGTGTTGTACACATTTGTTTCGATTTCTCCTCAAGAGTAACCGCGAGCCGTCAGTAGGCCTAGACAAATATATCCACTATCAGTCGACAATACATGAAAATAAAATCAGAATCAGAATGATTGAAGATGATGATTCCCTAATTATTATTATTGTTATTTATTTGTTATTTACGTTTTAATCAGACAACTTGTACAGTCGGGCAAGTAAAATTCTCTTAAACTACTTGGGGCAGTCGTGGCCTAATGGATAGAGAGTCGGACTTGTAACCCAAAGGTCATGGGTTCGAGTCTCAGGTCCGGCAGGGATTGTCGGTGAGGGGAGTGAATGTCCAGCGCTCTCCCCACCCTCAATACCACGACTGAGGTGAGACCCTTGAGCAAGGCACCGTACCCC
>RJVU01000282.1:2867546-2931461 GCA_003731715.1 Anabarilius grahami | reverse complement strand
TTCACTTTATAAAAGTCCCACATTTCTTTCTTTCTTTCATGAGGATAACAAGTATAATTTGACATGCTTTCGTGCAAGATTTTTGCGCATCTTTTGGAAAATGCAGCTTTAAAAGTAAAAAATTATCACTTTAACCAGTAGATGCTGCAGTGCTCCACTATTTCTTCTACACTATTTACTTCATGACCGAATACTATGAATTCGGACATACTACTCTGTTTGCGTACTGTTTTTTGCGTACTATATAGTAGAGTATTCGATTTCAGGCGCAGCTATCTTTTTGCAAGTTTTTCCAGTTTGATTCATGTATAAATATTATGAAATCACAATTATAACAGTAAAAATTACTTTTGTCAAAGTTTAGCAATTTTTTTTTACTGAAGAAATCAATTTTCAATAATGTTATATTATTAGTATCAAACCTGTTACAATGAGAAAAGTTGGAGTCTTTAGAGTTCAAAACATCTGTTTTTCATATAATATAATTGCAGTTTATTCAATGTCTCATTTCTTTCCCGTAGGCCAGCTGCCACACCCTTAACGGCAACAATATGCATCTTGACTATCAAGCACCTAGTCGGTCAGGACTTGCACAGGTGTGGCTCTGTACATATGGGAAGGTGGGTGCTTGGGAAGTTGACGGCTGGACCTCAGCTTCTTCATTCCAATCGGCTGTGTATTGATGATCTGCAAAAGCCAGAAGTTTTTTTTGTTGTGTTGCACATTACTTAAAAATACAATTGCTTAAATTTTTTTTTTGATTCATTAAAATTACCGTGTTGTATTTGCTCCACTCCACTCTCAGTCCTTTCTATAATGCCACTCAAGCTTGAATGTCCTATTATTGCAGCCATTCTTTCATCAAAGGCAGATAGATCAGGTGGCCTCTGCCCTCCACCCATGTCTTTTTTCCTTTGTTGAAGTGAAATTCTTCTTTTTGCATCAAACTTAATATCAAAAAAATTTTTTTTTACTTATGCAACTGTCCGAATTTCTGGTGAAACCACATTAAAAGCCTGCGTTATCGCATCCCTCAATAGTAACAGATTGAGGAGCCTGACTCAATGTTCACACAGCACAATGGATGTGAAAAAAACTGCATATGCAACATGGCTGCTTCAATAGGTATATAGGTCTAAAAATATGAAAGCAATTCCAAATTGTTTTGAATAATTTTGCACCTTTTTTATGCATTTATTAATTTTGTTGTATAGATAATACTGACTGGATGAGAAATGGTGCTGAAATAGGTTTTTTGTGACCCTTAAGCTTTTTTTTCTGTTCCTGTTCAGAAAAGCAGGAGAAATAGTGAAGCATGGAGTGCTATTTGAGTATGTTTGAATGCATTTAATTAAAAAGACACAAAATGTTATGTGTTGCTCCTCAATGTTTTTTTTTCCTCCTATCAAAATCTATCATTTCTTTTGCAGGTGTTCATCTGTTCCCTTTCTTTTATGGCTGGTTTGGAAGGAAAAAGTGTCAGTTTTACAGGAAAGAGTATTTGCTCTATATGCGTATAGCAGTGGCTCGCATTTGAATGGGGCTGGTATGCAGATCCCCTCTGAGTACAACCGAGTCTGTGTCAGCTGCAGTTGAGGTGGTGTCTCACCAAAATATTCAACTAATAGAAAAAATATACCTTTGAACAAAAATAAATGGTAAATGTGTTCAGCATTCTGCAGATGTTTTTTTTTTTTTAAGTGTATTGGACTATATTTCAAGACATAATGTAAGCTGAATATATTTAGCATTTTTTGCATTAAATGCATGACAGCAGGCATGTATAATGAAGTGGTGCAGTTGGTGCAACAGCACTCCACAAGCCATTTTTTGCTTATTTGCTTTGCATAAACCGCACTCCAGACGAATACATTAACTCCTTCAGCTATGTGTATATTAGTCTGTATCAGGTGAGGAAATAGTTGGTATGTCTGTTTTTCTTCAGGTATATGTGGAGTTGCATCAAAATAATATAGTTGTGTTAGATTTGTTTGTTTCAAGAATAGACATGACTTTCTTTTCTTCACACAAGTTCTCCCACAACTGTAAACTTCAGAGGCTATAAATACTACATTAAGGGAATTTGATAGCATTCTATGCATCATAATCAACATTAAAGCACTGCCCTCAGGCTGAATAATGCAAGGACATTAGACATCTTCCAAAAGTGTGCTTGCACTGTCAATAAGAATATAATACCAACGGTTTATCATAAAATAGTGGTAAGACCCAGAATTTGCCCCACCTAAATTTAAGGTCAGGACCTGCTACTGGTCAGTGTTATTGGGTAAGATGACCCCAAATCTTGACACACAATTGTTTTTAGAATTGTGGAGTAAAAGTCATAGTTTTTGTTTTGAAGTTAAAAGATAAAATTGGACCCACGAATTAACACAGAGGGAACCAAGTAGCATGTTGTTCTTATTTTTAAAACCCCAGGTAGGGTTTAATACCCCCACCTTATACCCCTCTTTTATTATTTGACTTTGTGCTATAACAACTAAATTAGCAAACATTTCTATTTATTTCCAGTAACACATTGGCTGATGCATCATCATGCACATGTCTACAATTTATCTACAATTTATTTCAATAAATCTAGAAAACAGTTGTGTAAGTGTTTTATAGGCTTGCCCAACAATATGTATGTAATGGTAAGCCATGCAAAATCTTTTATAATTTACATAATGTTTTACTTGACTACCTATCTTTTTTTCACAGTGAGCCAAGTACTTTGAGTGTTTTGCCACTTTCTTCACATATAATAGAGGTCAAACAACTATGCTATAATCCAGATTTCCATTGTCATTTTGGTTCACTTATAGCATATGCAGATGGATATGCGGTGTTTGGTTCGCACTGTTCCTTTCAGAAACGGCAGTATCATGTTACAATAATAAGGTGACAATGTAAGATTCTGCACTGTAAAAATTAAGCACAACCTGATTCCATGGTGATGGATTGTGCTTGTAAATGCTATTTGAAAGTGAAAGTTGTTCCAACACTACAAATTCCTTAACAGAAACTTAAAAATAACCTGTAGGTCGTCACAAAAATTTTAAATTCACTTTAACATAAATATATTAATTTCACTTAAATATATTACTTGGGTGTGTCGCAACGTTATCATTTTCTTTGCCAGTCTTGCACGTCCACGGACGTCCAAACAACCTCCAAGCGGGACGTAAATATTGAACTTCATATCTACGTCCGAGAGACGTCATAGTAAGACGTCCGGATACCGCGCCGGATTTGCACGTCGCGTAGACGTACAGATATGGTCCTGGACCGACCGACGCAATATAGACGTGATCGGCACGTCGTGCGGACGTCTCATGTTTGTTAGGTATGGGGCGGACCAACAGCTGCAGCCCCGCCCCATTCAGCCAGGTGTACTGACAGACGAGGCGCGCATCTCGACGCGACACAGTTAAATCCGCTTCAGTCGAGCACCGCTTTTACAGTTTAAGTTAAAAGCTCAAGAAACAAACACAAACATATTTTAAGTGATGAAGCGCGTGAACACTACCATCATGAAAGATGTGACTGAGAAGAACTGCCCTTTATTCCCGAAGAAAACGACCAAGCGCCAGAACAGGTAGGTGTATTGCTGTATTAACATTTCCGGTTCCAGACTGTTAAGAAAAGGGACAGTATGTTATGGCTGCAGTGAGGTGTGTAGCAAGACTTGTGATGTCATTATAGGCTATCATTATATAAACGTATTTAAAACGTAAAAACATGATAACAGTGATTGAGCTGTGTAGATTGTGTCGACATAGACCAATTTGGAGCAGGCGTCACAGTTACGTCACTTGCAGCGCATAGTGGTGGCAAAAAATAGCGGTAAAAAGTGGAGGAAAATGTGCAAAATCTACAGAATAAGAGAAAAATGTTTTGTTGTGCCCTTCGATGTCAGAATCGTTAAGCAAAATAGTCTTCATTTTTATAGAATACTGTCGTTGAAGACGCTATTTGAAGCTAAACGCAGACGTTTATGTTGCAAGACATACTTGATTGATTAAATGTTTAGTCTATTAAAGCACGAATTTGATGTAAACAGTAAGTCTACATAATATCCACATATGTAGTTCAAAGGGGGCATAAATACATAGCACAACATGAAATAGCAAGCAAGCAAATGTTATTTATGGTTTGTTGATGTACTTCGGTAAAGTTGGTTTTATATTCGCACATTCGGACATCCGTATTCAATAGCCTTGTTAATCACACTACATTGGACATTCAGTGGACATTCACAAGTAAATATGCCATTAAAACAATACTTGCCTATTTTGATCGACTGTGAAAAATGTTGTAAGTTGACAATCGTTGGTTGTCAATATCATGTCGCTGCTTAAAATTCGCAAACATTAATTTATTGCACATTTATTGGAAAGTCTGAATTTATCAGAAGTCCGAATGTGCGAATATAAAACCAACTTTACCCAAGTTGTTGATGTGACATGGCATTTTCACTCATTATACTGTCACACATGACAAAAATGAATGTAGCCTAGCCTAATTAGTACTGTCATCATTTAAAATGCAGTAAATGGTTAAACATTTTTGTTTTACACGGGCTTGTTAAAAAAAACTGTCTCAAGCATGGTTCAATAAATTACAACTTTTATAAATTAAAAAGAAAAGCATAACCATGTTAATAAATAACTCAGGCATAATTTTACAAGTGTCTGTTTTAGTAAATGGCAATCCTTTTTTCATCCATATAATTCTAAAAACTATGTCCTCTGGTGTGACACCATTTCCTGATATTAAATCGGGCAATTCTATGGACAAATTTCATTATTTGACCCTGGGTGTGTCAAGTCAGTAAATTTTAGTCCAATGCAATAATATTAACTAGCAATTGATTGACCATTTATATTTATATTCATAATTAATCTAGACATTTGAATATACTATTTAACTCTTTACTCTTATTGTACTTGTTCATTTGGTTCTCAGAGTTGCACAGTGTCCTCACACTGGCCATTCATTTATTATGCGGGCCCACGATCACAAACTATAGCCAGTCTTGGTCACTATACAGAGGTTATTGACTATACTGTGTAAAAGGCCGCTTTCATGCTTGCTCTATATCTAAAAGTATTTTGTTTGGTCCCCGTAGATCTGTACACTTTAATTAAAGTAACACTATCTCTAGTCAGAGGTCTAGGGCTACAACAACTATTCGATAAAATCGATAATAATCGATAATGAAAATCATCGACAACGATTCTCATGATCAATTAGTTGGCTCCGCCCACCGTGTACGGAAGACTTCCGCCAGTCACGTCAAATTACAGCACTGAATAGCATATTGGACCAAAATGCATCTACAAATAGTGGAGGAAACGGAGTGAGTATTCACGTGAGCATTTCCATTTTGCATAAAGGCTCGTCCTGATAGTCTGTGTTAAACTTCAAACTTTACTGAATAAGCGCCGGCGCGCGCACCCGCTTCAGACAGACAGAACGAATAAATTCAGAGTAAGTCAGAATAAAATCAAATGTGACAATTTATTAGTCAGGTAAATGTATCATGTCAATTACATAATCAATTTGAAAGATGATCAATACAAAACATCAAATCCTCAGAAATAGAGTAAGATGCATACCTGACATTAGAAAATGCACATTGAGTGCCTGGGCAACTCAGGTTATAGGAATAGGAAAATCTATTGACGTTTCTTCAACGAATAAAAACGAGATGAAAATGTTAGGGAGGGATCCAGTCAGAAGTGATGTCCTGCATGGTAAATGTTAGGGCTGTGCAATATGGACATAATAATCATTGACTTTTTATTTTATTTTATTTATTTTTTTTATGAATATTGCAATTGAGATTTTATTTGCGATTTTGGCTATTGTTTTTGCTTTTTCAAATATGCTACATTCTAAATGTATTCAGTGTACAAGAAGTGCATAACAAAACATTTCACAATTAAATAACAGTGTTAACAACTTAATAAACAGAGATGGCATCTTTTGGTATCTTTTGTCGAGTGTTTGTATTAGTCTTTTTCTTTGGTCCTTCCTCATAAAGCATGATGCTTGCAAATGCTTGAACAATGGACACTTGTTCAGTCGGTTCAGGCTGGCTTTGAGGTGTGCATTTGTTAGTTTCGATGGACTTTGTCGACATGCTTTGATCATACAGTTTTTTATGGCACTGTTTTAAGTGCTGGAACAGGTTTGATGTATTGCCCCATTTCATTGCAATAATCTCACAGGTCTTGCAAATTACCTTGCTCTCTGACACATCCTCTCTCCTGAATCCAAAATACTCTAAAATATTCTGAATTAAAATATAAATGAATTAGTAAATAAAATTGCAGTCTTATGCGATTTAGAAATTGCATGTGCTCAAATCGCGATTGTTTTGCGATTGCAATTAATTGCACAGCCCTAGTAAATGTGCACTTTTGAATTTTAACATGCTGATGTATACGGTGGGACATAAATTGCCATTCACTTGCTGCATGTCTCATAAAATGTAAAAAAAAATGTAAATGTCTGGGAGAAAGAGCAGAGCAGACATATGGATAAATCTGAAAATGTGTGAAAGAGAGCTCAGTTCAGTCCAGTTTTCTGTGCCACTTCTCAGACAGCGCACACATACTGAATTTTGTCTTTTCACACTTGAACGGACAAATACACTCAAAATTGCCAAAATATCAAAAGAAATAGAGAAAATAACTCAATGCTTTTGACTGAATAACTTTAATAGATTTAATAAAGATTAATCTATATTTCATTTATACAAATATGTGTTCTTGAAAAAATGAAGAATGTTGCAAGTCGTTACAAAGAATGCATCATTAATTAAAAAAAATAGTCTAAATTTTTTACATTTATCTCAAATTAATTTTTAGATAAATAAAGACATGTTATATGTCACAGCAGTTAAATCATCATTCAATATCATTCATATTTACAGGTTAATAGATGCTTTCTTCAGGAGTATATAATGCGTTTGGAAATTTTAGAGGAATGCTTAATTGATGCATTACACTTTAACTAAACCCATTAGATTTTAGTCTACTAAATCTACTGTAGATTTAGTCAACTAAAATCTTGATATATATAGTCGACTAAAACAAACAATTCAGATTACTAAAATATGACAAACTAAATGGCATTTTAGTCAAAAGACTATGATTGAAACTAAATCAATATTTGCTGACAATTATCACTGCTGTAAAGACTTTTATAATGTTACAAATTATTTCTATATCACGTAAATGCTGTTCTGCATTCCATGCATTAAAGAATCCTGAAAAAAAGTATCACGGTTTCCATAAAATATTTATATCTGTATTTTTGATCAGATAAATGCATGCTTTAGTGAGCATAAGATACTTCTTTCAAAAACGTAAAAAAATCTTAAAGATTCCAAACTTTTGAATAGTAGTGTATTTGCTTTTAAATTTAAACATTAATCATGAAACATAAAAAATAATCATAAACTGTTTGTCTTAACACAGCGGAGGAACGGGGAGGTTTGAAGATCATCTGAAGGAGAATAAATATGGAAAGAAAAAAGTTTCCAAAAAGAGACGTACCGAAAGTAGGAAAATATTTCTCATTTGTTTTCTCTTTGTTATTAGAAAAATGCTCAGTCATCATTCACTAAGCTTTACTGTAACATTTGTACAGAACAGGATCTTCAGATCAGTATTGACGCGAGTAATGGTAGCACAGCGTTTGCTCCAAACATAGTGAGATCTAAAATAGATCATCTTACCATTAACCAACAAATGGTGAGTGTCTGATCATTAATATAGTGTAGTATTGTACATTTGCTGAGTTGCTTATTTAAGATATGGCTTATGTGATTTTATATATATATTATATTATATATATATACTGTATAATTATGTGTGGGGTTTTTTTTCAGCCACAGGTGTCTCACTCTACTACCTCAATAAACAAAAATGGTAAGAACCGGAAAGACATGTCAAAACTCTTGCTGATCCACTAAAACTGTTCATTCATAAGTGCAATGCTCCTGTTAATAATATGACTTTCCAACATTTTTAGACAGTCTTCAGAGCATAAAGAATAAGATGAAATCAAGAATGATGAGGGATTCTGAGAGGATTTTGGAGGGAAGCGCACAACAGTCAGTCACACTAAATAAGATCTACACACAACTGTTTATCATCAATGACGACTCGGACCCCCTCAATAGAGAACATGAGATCTGGCAGATTGAGACGACAAATGATATAAACACATCAGCGCAGACCGTTATAAACTACAATGAAATTCTTAAACCACCCGTGGATGAAAAGCGAACCATGAAGATTGCTTTAACAAAAGGAATTGCTGGGATCGGAAAAACGGTCACGGTGCAGAAGTTTGTCCATGACTGGGCAAGCGGAGAAGCCAATCAGGATCTAGAGCTTGTTTTTCTGCTCCCGTTCCGAGAGTTGAACCTGCATGAGGGAGAAAACCAGAGTCTTTTTGACCTGCTTTGTGTCTTTTACCCAGAGTTACCCAAAGAGCCGAGACACATCTCTGACTGGATCTTTGATAGAAAAGTTCTTTTCATCTTAGATGGTCTGGATGAATATAAAAATGATTTGAACTTTCAAGCCAACATTTTGTCTGATGTTACTAAAAAAACCACACTGGATGTCCTTCTAGTAAACCTTCTAGGAGGAAAACTGCTTCCATCTGCACACCTATGGATCACCAGCCGGCCTGTGGCAGCTGGACAGCTGCCATCTAAGATCTTTAAACAGGGATACGTCACACAGATCAGAGGATTCACAGATGAACAAAAGGAGGAGTACTTCACGAGGAAGTTTGAGGATCCAGATCTAACCCAAAAAGTCATCCGTCACCTGAAGTCTCATAAGAGCCTGTGGATATTGTGCCACATACCTCTCTTTTGTTGGATTTCATCGGTTGTTCTCAAAAACATAATTAAAAGTCAAAATAAAGATAGGGACATGCCCTCAAATCAGACAGAAATGTATATCCACTATCTGCTCAATCAGACTACATTAAGCCACAACAAATATCAAGGGAAAGAAATGCCACATGAAGATGCTCTCATAGAGCACAAAGAACTGATTAAGAAACTGGCAGAGCTGGCTTACTGGAAGCTGAAGGAACGGAATACAGTCTTCAGTAAAGAAGACTTGAGGAAATATTATATCACTCCTGATGATGCTCTTCGATATCCTGGCATCATCACCTGTGTCTCTGAGTGCAAAGTTGGATATAAAAGGACTAAACTTTACAGCTTTGTCCATCTCAGTGTCCAAGAATTCTTTGCAGCCTTGTTTGTTTTTCATGAATTTCTGTCGGAAAAACAAGACTCCCTGGGATTAATAAAAGCTAAAAAGGGGCAAAATTCGAATTTGTCTGATTTTCTCAAAGGCGTGATTGATGTGGCCGTGCAAAGCAAAAATGAACACTTGGATCTTTTTAACTGTTTTCTCTTCGGAATTTCTTGTGATTCCAGCAGACAAACACTTGAAGGATTCCTGCCTCCATTGCAAGGCAGTAGTTCAGAAGACCACAAAAAAGTGACAAAGTACATTAAGTCTTTGAGGAGGAAAAATCTGTCCCCTGAGAGATGCTTCAGTCTTGTTCGTTGCCTCGTGGAGCTCAAAGACATGTCTTTTTTGCAGATGCAAAATCTCGAACGTTCACGGACCAAAAAGCCCCTTACACTGTTCCAGTGCACATTTCTGGCTTTCCGGTTTGTGACGTCAGACACAGACCATGAAGAGTTTGTCCTCAGGAAATACAACATGACTTTAGAAGGATTTCAGAGGTTCTCTCCAGCCATCAAGTGCTTCAGAAAGGCTCAGTAAGTATGTTGCTGTGAACATCTTCATAATGTATCATAAAATATTCCCAGTCAAAGTTTAGTGTAACAGAGTTTGAATGTAAAATTGTTACCGTAACAGGGTATAAATGCAAAATTGCAACAGGTTTTAAATGTAAAACTGTAACAGTTTAAATGCAATATTGACAGACTTGAGGGAAGCGGCTTTACAGAGAAACACTGTGATGTCCTGGTCTCTTTCCTGACCTCGCCAAAATCTCACCTGACTCATCTTGATCTGAGCCACAATAGTCTGGGACTGTCGGCACTGAAGCAAATTTCTAGGGCCCTCTGCGATCCCAACTGCCAGATTCAGATGCTGAACCTCAGCCACAATGAACTCCATAGTCAGGACATGGAGCTGATCAAGGATGTGCTTTCAGGATCAAATGTGAATCTGAAAATCCTGGACCTCAGCGACAATCATGTAGAAGATCGAGGAGCTAAAATTCTTTCAGCTGGGCTGCGGAGAACCAAGTGTCATCTTGAGGTTCTGAAGTAAGTAAAACTGCAAACATCAGGGTCAAGACAGATGGGTAAAATAAACACTGTTAAATAGCTGTTGTAATGATACTGTACATTTTTCCTATGTTATTGGTAGTAGATAGACTTGTGTCTGCAAAACAATTTGAAAAGGGACCGGCAGGGGGTGTTGAAAAATGAGTAATCACAAAAATGTAAATTCATAAATAATTAAGAAATAAAAGCAATCAAAATAAAACACTTAGTAACAAAGATGAAATATTGGGATGACCAAAAAATGAAAGATAGATTTTGTTTTTGACACATGTGTAAATCAATATTTTTTTATTGTATGTACTGAAAACAGACACTCTACCTTTATTGTTACTTAATATATGATGCTTTGACAGAGGGATTAGAGAGAAGGAGGACAAAGTAATTCCTTCTAGAGAATGTTTAAGAATATAAGAAGAAGAACCGAAGGTTTCAAGCAGCTTACTGCATACATGTAAGGGTTAGATTTTGACTCGGATAACTACTGAGCACAAGGAACTCCTTCCATCACACTCTTGGCAGAAGACTCTTGGCAAAGATACATTGGCCTTTTTATCTCTTTTTTTTTTGTCTCTCTCTCTTCTTTTAAATTATAATCTGCAAATGCTGTAGTGTAAGAAATCATTTTGAATAATGCCTCTTTCTGTAGCCAAGGTCAGTAGGCCTGAGAAGAGTCTAGGGAGTCAGATAAAATGTTTCCAATTAAAAAATATTTACGAATGCCAGGTGGTCATATTATGGGATGCTGAGGAAGAACAATGTGGATGAAGATGAACCGGAAAGTGTACATATATGATAAAAGGAAGGTGGAGGCCTTATGATAATGTTTATTTGCTTATCCAATCAAAGTCTTTGTTCATTGATAAATGAATATGTATGATTTTCAAGTATTTCGAGAAGATCTATTCAGGTTGAGCGATCTAGTACAGAAAAGTTATAGGTACAGCTGGGTACCAAAGAAGAAACATACACAGAGAGTGGAGTTCAATCATGGTACACGAGTTTATTGTCTAGAGATGCAATATATATGAAAAGCAACATACCCTCTTGACCATGACGCAATGGTTATATCCTTTAGGAGGTACAGAGGAAGAGGCACAGGATGTTCTTAGAATATCACAAATATACACTCTGTTTTGCTTGGAGCTCAATTTGTAGCTCTCTGAGATATGTTTTGGTTGTAAGAGAGACTGGCCTGGATTTCCCCTTACTTTAATTTTGACTAATTTTATTGGTGAACCTGAATGTTTTTTAGATTTTCTATTTAATGATAAGTTGAAATGTTTGATATAATAATGTAAATTTTATGGATTATGATATTGACCTTTGTGTTTGCCATGTAAATAGCCATGATGATAACATGGCGTAAAAAAATGAATAAACAATTTTATTGGTGAATTTCCACCACATCGTCATCAGAGACCCATGAACATGTGAATATGTTAAATTATTGAAAAATTATCTTAAAATCTCAGGGGGCTTTAAAGCTGCTGTCCGTAACTTTTTGTGTTCAAAATTTACAAAAATTATATAATGAGAATATACAACATGAATCCATTTTCCAAACCGTGTTTTTGTCTTATCCTGAATCATTATGGTACACTTATAATTGTTTATATTCTGACTATTTCGGACCGGACTGGTAGGACCCGCCAAAGAGTATCACAGTAACTGCATGACTCGCCATAGACATACACGGAGAAAAGTAGCTCCGGCTACAATGTTCTTCCGCAAGACGTGTGTAGTTCTGTTTATTAACCGCTAGGGGGCCAAAAATCGCGGACTGCAGCTTTAAATAAATATTTTAGTCCAAAGAGGCTTGGCTGACAAAAACGTTTGGGGATCCCTGATGTAATCTAAGCCATGTAATCACTAGCCATAATAAGGTCATAGGTTTGATTCTCAGTGATCACTCATGCTAATCAAAAATGTATAGAGTGAATGCAAAATCATTTGCTGAATACATAAATATAATGTACAGAAACCATCAGAATAGCTGTGCTGATTGGTCCTTGAAAAGGGCAAATGGAATGTCATGAATATTATTACTTGACCAGCTGATCTAAACAAAAATCTGCTTTTGGTTTATAGACTATCAGGCTGTCAAATTAAACAAGGAGTTTCTAAGTTGCTGTCGTCTTTGAAAGCCAATCCCTCTTTGAGAGAGCTGGACCTGCAGTATAATGACCTTGGAAACATGGAACAGAAAGTTCGTCTTCTGAAGGCTAAGCTGCCCTCACTGAGGTACTGCAGCTTTTGTCTTGTATTAGTTCATGTAGAAGGTTGGATATCCACTGGATCCCAGGAAAATTATAGTGAGGACTTTGATTTCTCCTCAGTGAATTGTTCACTGTTATGTTCAAGAGTTAGTTCACCCAAAAATGAAAATTCTGTCATTAATTACTCACCCTCATGTCGTTCTACACCCGTAAGACCTTCGTTCATCTTCGGAACACAAATGATATTTTTGATAAAATCTGATGGCTCAGTGAGGCCTTCATTGCCTGTAAGATAATTAACACTTTCAATGCCCACAGTTACAAAAGTGTACTGCAGTAGTGACAGGCTTCATTGATGGGGAAACACAAATCAGTGCAGGGACATTTTGTTAAAAAATACTTTTATATTTTTATGAGACCCCAACTGTATTTAGGAGTCATTATTATATTCTGTTGATTTGACACTTATGAAATTTCACGAGTTCATATACATATAATTATAGTAAAGTAATGCGTATTTGGCATGCTGACCAGGGGGAGGGCTCCGAGCTTGTAATTTTGGCTCAAACCCAGAGTACTCGCCCTGGATATGCTAATAATAGATAGAACTTGAAGTGAGGAGATGGGGTGGTGGAGGGATGCTGATAAACTTTATATATATATATATATATATATACCTACCTCTTGTTGTTGGTTGATTAGCTGAATGCTTTCCACTTGTGCTAATTAGTCTAATTATCTGCACCTGCTCCTCCTGAATTTTGTTAATAAAACATCATGTAAAGGGAAAAATGTGAATGTATTGCGGAATGAGAGACTATACATTCATGTTTAAATGTGCTTCAATAAGTGTTAAATGGTGTGATTCAAGTCTTAACATATTATCCCATAACTCTAACTCTTGACTCTAACCAGAATTTCCACGGGAGGAGTCTGCCAAGACCAACCAGGACTGTACAAATGTGAGTTTAAACATACACATGGATGTTCATCAGCACAAAGATTGTTGGTTAAAACGTATATGAATATGTAAGTGAATGCAAATTTAAGACCTTTAAAAGGTCTTGCTCTGTGACCGATGGGTTTATACAAATATTTAATGTTTAATATTTAATGACGTAGTTACACATTACTGCATGTACTTACTATTGTAATAATAGTAATGTAAGTAATTAAAATAAACTAACCCTAAACGTAACTCTATAGTAAGTACATGTAGTTAATTAATATTTTTCAGTACTTATTTGAGTAATTACAATGTAACTGTCTCCTTAAAATAAAGTGTTACCATACTTAATTGCCCATTTTCACAGACGAGGCTTTCAGCCTGGTCCCAGAATACAATGCATGTTTGAGCTGTTTTAACTGAAATAAATTTGCACTTGTCCATTGTTTTGTCACACTAGTAATGTTTTAACTAAGGTATAATATGGCTTACTCTGTGAAACCAGACCACAGTGGGGTTTTTTTAATGAAAGGCAGGCCTGCTTTAAAAGTATGAAAGGATTACCAAAATGCTGTTTAAAATAGCTTTAGATAGAATATGGCATGACCAAACCCTAACTGTGACTCTATAGGAAGTACATGTAGTTAATTAATATTTTTCAGTACTTATTTAAGTGTTACCATACTTAATTGCCCAGTTTCACAGACGAGGCTTTCAGCCTAGTCCCAGACTACAATGCATGTTTTAGAAATTTGCACTTGTCCATTGTTTTGTCACACTAGTAATGTTTTTAACTAAGGTCTAATATGGCCTACTCTGTGAAACCAGACCACAGTGTTTTTTTGTTTGTTTTTTTATGAACCTGCCTGCATTAAAAGTATGAAAGGATTACTGAAATGCTGTTTAAAATAGCTTTAGATGGAATATGGCATGACTTCCCAAATGTATTTCACATCATCCACACACATGGGTGCACTGCTGGAGACAAAATGAGAACTTGTTGCTAATGATATTTGAGCTGATATTTTATGATAAATCTCACTTTGTTTTTAGATGCTGTCGCACTCACATTTGACCCTCAGACGGCTAATGAACACCTCTATCTGAGTGAGAACAACACAGTAGCTGTTTGTAAGAGGGAGAAACAACAGCTTCCTGCTAATGATGAAAGATTTGACAAGTGCAACCAGGTCCTGTGCTGCCAGCCGCTGTCAGGACGCTGCTTCTTTACGGTGGACGTGATTGGGACAGGTGTGCACATGGGCGTGGCCTGTAAGGAAATCAAGAGGAAGGGTGCAAGTGACGCAGTACGTCTGGGACGTAACAAGATGTCGTGGAGTTTATGTTGCTCAAAAAATGTATGTGTAGCTCATAACAAAAAAACTGAATCATTAACTAAACCACTTAAAACAGAGTCCACTAGAAAGCTTGGTGTGTTCGTGGACCAGAAGGATCGTTCTGTTTTCTTCTATAGGTTGAGCCCAGAGCCTGAACTCTTGTACATGTTTGATGCAGATTTTCCCGAGGACCAGAAACTTTATGCAGCGTTCAGTTTTCAGGAACTAGACAGCTCAGTCTGCTTAAGGCAAGCATTACTATAATTGTATGTATAAAATGTCAGTTATTATTTGTGCCTCAGACATGCAGGTTTATTATTCTCTAATATTCATTTATATTACATTTGTCGTGGCAATTTTGATGTCTCTGAAGACATCAGACACACTGTCCGTGTGACATAATTTTAGAGGAGGGTCTGTGGAAATTGGAATCAGTTTAAATACGGAGCTAGTGTCAAATTTAAACTAAATTTATTACAAATTAAGTAAACTTTACAGAAGCACAAGTAAAAGACCTACACATATTATACTTTCACCTATGCCGTTGGATTCTGTCGTTGGGCCAGTGGGGGGTCCTTACACCTGTATGTCTGTCTTTCTTCTGTGGAACACAAAGATACTTTGAGAAATGGTTTATTTTGTTTATATTTTGGGGTCCAATGCTTTTTTGGCTCCCAACGTTCTTCAAAGAATCTTCTTTTATGTTCTATAGTTGAAATCAAGACATACACGTTTGGAATGACCTGAGGAGCAAATGATGATGAACAAAAACTTTATTTTTGGGTGAACTTTCCCTTTAAGACTGTAATACTAATGTGAGGGGAAAGAAAGTCCTACTCTGTGTAAGTAAAAACAATAGAACAAAAATGCAAATTGAATAAAAAGTGCTTTATTTTTCTGGTAGCCTAGAAAGAAGTACTACAGAAATTAAAGCAATCAAATGTAATATAAAACACTGCATAGTCTTCACTCTATGAATGTGTGGTAGATTTTCCCCATGCACCTGACTTAAGTTAAACCGGGTGTCTCAGGCACATATGAATTTATACTCTACTAAGCATACTTCAATATCTGTTCGAGTCTGTCGACGTCTTGACCCTTTTTGAGCACTATCACTTGAGAATAAGATCTTTAGTGCTCCGCTAAACACTATCACTTGAATATGGAAGTAAGATTCTCTAATGTCTAGTCTGCTGTGCAGCCAAAAAAACAAACAAAATCCAGACTATTTCTTAGAATATGCTTTAATCACGGCTGGAAGACCTCATATCAATCACAGACAATCCCACCAGTAAAAAATAAAATAAAAAATACAACAGCTTATATAGGATAGGAGCATGGCAAAGCATTCTACAATGTGATTGGTTCTTCTTATGTCAAACCCTTCTGCTAGGTAAAGCAAGGTTTGGGGACATTTAGGTTTCAAAAGCATATAAATGTTATTCCTGCAAGAAAAAGAAATGTAAGTTATGATTAATTACAAAATTCCATCACAAATGTAATAAACATACATTATTAAATCTACTAAAATTATTCAGTCAAGAACAATGAGTGATTTTTCTCTTTTTCATTTGTTGTTTAACATTAAAGTTGCGATGAAACAGAAGTAGCATCAGAATGAAATGGGTTATCAAAAAAAAAAAATAGGATGGGCACTCAGTTCAATGCATTATGTGCAATAGGCAAAAATAATCTTCATCAAAAAGTTGACATTCTCACCACAGCTCCTTTCTGATTGGACAAACTGACAGTGTTACAACTAACCCTGTGTTACAACACTCCCCGATCTCCCCTAATTATTTTGCATGGTCTATTTTTCTCCACCCACCAAAGTGCCCACAAATATTCCCATAAGCCATGTAGTGAAGACTGACATTATTTGATACTCAGTTTCCATTTTTATCTGTAACTGCAGAATACTTATTCCTTTCACAGCAGTGTTCAGATTCTTGGAGCAATCGGTCACCACCACGAGACCAGTTCAAAGGCAGATTATGAAAAATGCAACAATATTCTGTTCCCAACAAAATCAAACTTCTACAAAGTAACATATAAAATATCATCAAAGGCCTGTTCACACCAAAGACAATAACTATAACTATATTAGCATTCACACCAACGGATGAGAACAGTCTGTTTATTCTAAACACCTGCCGCTTTAAATGCTCAAGATGTTTAAAGTCATGTAGATTTTGATTGTCAGTGTTTTTATCATTCATCAGCTAAAAAAAAATAATAGTTTTGAAAGTGATTCCAATGATATTGTCTTTGTGTTGTTATTATTATAGTTGTGATGTGGACTTCTCTATTCTCTAGAATTAAAACAATTATTAAACCTTAGTTATAGTTCTCCTTCTAGCTCTCTTTCTGCTAATATGAGCAAAAGAACATTTTGTAAAAAATTCTACATTCCTTCATAAAAGAGATTAAATGAACTAAGAGTCATACATTTGCATTAATGAAGATTAAACAAATTGAACAAAATACAAAAAAAAAAGAAAGTATAATGATTTAATTTATATCATAAAGCAAAATGAGAAATGAGAATAAACATTTGATATTCTTTTGGGAGAAACTCCATCTTTGAGTTGAAACTGCTGGTCTTGAAGATGAACTTTGTTTTGACTGTGACAACTTTGGATGTTGTGATTTTCATGGAAGAGGGTTGTCACATGGGCTGTTTGCTGAGGACGCAGCGTCGCGCTTGAAAGGGCTGGATCTGAACATGAATTACTGTGATTTCTGACATTTGTTTTTCGTATGGCTGCGTAGAGAAGAAAAATGAGTGAAACTCCTTCCACAGGGAGGGCAGTGATACGGCTTCTCTCCAGTGTGGATTTTCATGTGTATGTTAAGGTTTCCTTTTTGTGTGAAACTTATCCCACATTGATCACATGCGTACGGCTTTTCTCCAGTGTGGATATTCATGTGTCTATCAAGGCTTACTTTTAGTGTAAAACTCTTCCCACACTGATCACATGTGTGCGGCTTCTCTCCAGTGTGGATTTTCATGTGTATGTTAAGATTTCCTTTACTTGTGAAACTCTTCCCACACTGATCACATGTGTGCAGACTCTCTCCGGTGTGGATTTTCATGTGATCCTTAAGGTTTCGTCTTCGTTTGAAACTCTTCCCGCACTGATCACATGTGTGTGACTTCTCTACAGTGTGGATGTTCATGTGATCCTTAAGGTTTCCATTTCTTTTGAAACTCTTCCCACATTGATCACATGCGTACGGCTTTTCTCCAGTGTGGATATTCATGTGTCTATCAAGGCTTACTTTTAGTGTAAAACTCTTCCCGCACTGATCACATGTGTGCGGCCTCTCTCCAGTGTGAATCCTCTGATGTGTTTTCAGTTGTCCTGACTGACTGAATCTCTTGTCACAGTGTGAACACTTGTAAGGTTTTGTGTGAGTTCTCTTGTGCTGGTACAGCTCACAAACAGTAGTAAAGGTCTTCCCACAATCAAAGCACATATGATTCTTCACGCCGCTGTGTCTTTTCTCGTGTAGATTTAAAGCTCTTAGCAGACTAAAACTTTTTCCACACAAAGAACATACATGAGGCTTTTCCTTTGAATGGACTTTCATGTGGTTCTTTAGGGATGCAGCCCACATAAATGTTTTACTGCATTGACTACAGTTAAATGTAATTCTTTCTCCAGAATGAGAACGCTGATGTGTTTTAAGAGCACTTGCCTCTTTGTAACTCTTCCCACATTGATCACAGGTGTACGGCTTCTCTCCAGTGTGGACATTCTTGTGTCTCTTAAGTGATCCTTTTTGTGTGAAACTCATCCCACACTGATCACATGTGTGTGCCTTCACTCCAGTGTGGATTTTCATGTGACGATTAAGGTTTAAACTCTTCCTGCATTGATCCCATGTCAAAAGCTTCTCTCGACTTTGAACTCTCATGTGAGGTTTCAGACTTCTTTTGTATGGTAAACTGTTTCCACACTGAAAGCAGTTGAAAGATTTTTTGGCTCTTTTCAATAAAATATTTCTTTCAGTCTGTGAGCGACTCAAAGATTTTCTGAGAGTTTTGACAAGTTCTTCTGCTTCACTAAGTTCTTCACTCTCCTCGTTCTCTTCCATCAGGTCTAAAATTAAAGTAAAAAGCTTATGCATTAGCATCATTCCCTCAACCCTGTCATGAAATAATTTTCCTCTTTTTAAAAAACTGAATTTCTTCAAATTCAAAATGATGTCACAATGCCACCCCCTGCCCCTCCATTAAAGGTACAATATGTAATATTTTTGCAGTAAAATATCCAAAAACCACTAGGCTAGTGTTATATATTTTGTCCAGCTGATTACTAACAATATCTCTAATGTTTTCAACTACTTGAAAATCATGAGAAAATTCCCATTCTAAACAGTGACACGGGGCAGTGCAGTCGCCTGTCAATGACGTCAGTTACCCTTTGTTACCGCCTTTACTGACGTAGAAACCACATGACCACAGTGTCGTGGACAAATGCGGAAGTAGTGTCTAGCGTCCAGCAAACCACTAGCTTGCTTCAAGCAGTTCCTTATTTACTTCTTGCACGTTTTATGGTGGATTGTGTTACTTATTTATGGAACATAATTACTGTTTACCATCTGCCGCTGGTTCTGTCGACAAGGACAGCTCCCGTAAACGTAAGCGTACGGGCCAACCAAACGACCCAAGAAGAGTTTGGGACAAGAGGCATACACGCCAAACGCGGGGCATCGCGTCTCTAGACCCGCGCGAGGACGCGTCTGATCCATAGTCTGATCGCGTCTTTGCATTGACTTTGTATGTAATCTACTCGCGCAAATCGTTGAACTCGCGTTTGCTATGTATGCCCACTTATTGTGTTTGAATGTACACGAGTGTATATATTTGTTGAACAAGTGGTAATCGTTTATATACAATTTAAAATATATCAAATGTTTTTAATAGTTTACATAACTATGTGAAGTGCATATTCTTAGGCCATAATGAAGTTTCAATTCATCATGCTTTATTTTATATATTAAAAATGTGTTTTCTTGAAGACTAAAGTTTATGCAGGTGCAGTGTTATTGCATTTTGTTATTTACGGATTTTTTTACACTGTCTTATTTCACCTGACAAGTTAAACAATGTAAATAAATACAGTTAGTCAGTTAGTGTTATACAGAAATATGAATCAATTATTATTGCAAATGATATTGGTAAGTTCAAAATAACATTTATTATTATTGATTTGAACACTTGAAACTGATGTGTTATCACACCATCGAATTGGACAAACATTCTAACATCTATGACTAAAAATTTCGATGTAAACCTTCCATTACTCGGGTCTAATTCAATATAATAAAACTATGACATCAAACACAACATTTATAAAACTTTACCTCATCCGTTAAATCCATGATTTATCTTTCCGTCTGATCGATGACCGTCAGCGGTTGGGTAGAAGACAACAAATCCCATCATTCCACGCACCTTCTTAGCGTCATCAAACCACGCGATTGTTATTGTTTTGGTAGTGCGCCCTCAAGTGGCAGATTTTAAAAACTGTAGCTTTAAGTGTGAAAATCACACCACCATGAGGGATGCCAGTGACAGTGATATGCCAAAAAAAAAAGGTTTTACATGGATATTGGGACAGTATGGAAATTAAATATATTATTTAGCAAATATGGAAATGCTTGGATTCTTGTCAAATGGGGATTATTCAAGCCCATGAATTTAGATCAAGTTACAGTATATGTCGGCTTTGTATTCATGTTGAGATCTGGCTATATAATTTTTTTTTATTATAATATTATATTTACTAGTGAATTTTACTGGACACACCATGTGTTCGTATAGGCATTTAGGTCTTCATCTCTCCTCATTTTACACACATCGGTAATTCAGTTTCACTATCCTGGGCAATGCAACATCAAATATAAATGTCTTGCTCTTACAGAAGATAACATCACTCTTCCGAACTTTTATTATCATTGTCACAATAGAAATATGAAGACGCTAAAGACGAGAGAGGGTTGCTTATTTTCCCAGAAAAGCAATTGCATGATTTGAATGAATGGCGTGGTGTCAAGAAACCACCCCATGCGTTATTTTGGCAAAGGATCAAACATTCTGTATGCTTTAAATCAGACACAGAGACAAAGGAGTTTGGAAAGATAATATTTAATTAAATTAATTAATGACAGAGAGAGATATTATGTGTGTCCATTATCTGTGTCTGTGCAGCATCTCTCTAATAATGATGAATCTAATCTATTAATCTAGTTTAATTACATCAAAAACAGTTACATACCACTTTGTTTTCGCTTTTCAGTAAGCTATTTAAAGTGATTAATTATTACATTGATAGCAGAGCTTAAAAACAAATAAAAAAATAATTAAATCGCTTCACTCAGAGCAGAATCAGTATTTTAACATTTGTGTTCATGCGTTCCTTCTGTAACACTATCTTATCATTAAATACTAAGTGCTTGTGATTAAACCTCATAACTCCAATGGATTCTCAAACTGTCTGCAAAACCTCATACAGTAGCTCCACCCGTCTCAATCCTGAATGAAGTCCATGCATTTTGGAGACTGTCTCTGCTTGTTTGTAGTGCAAGGGTAAATAAAAACTGGTTCTTTGAATAAGTACAGCGTCTTCTTTATTCAAAACACAATGTGTGTAAAGGCTAATGTTTTACGTATTTGAGGAGCAGAGTCTTAGTCTGGTATTTTCTGTATACAGCCTGTGCGTAGTATTTCATCTTTTATAACACAAGCTTTTTGCCAAATACTAAGTGACAGTATAAAAAAAAACTGAGCGCCCACATAGCTACAATAACCTTTGTAACCTGTAAATTAAAGGTGCTCTATGTAAGAATGACAGCTAGTGGTTGAAATGGGTACTGCAGTCCAAATTTTAAATATTGTTTGCCCTGTCCCCTCCTCCTCAGACTCAACGCTCTCGCTGGTTGCCAGTTTGAGGACACGCAACAGGAGCGAGCTCAATTGACATTGGAAGGCGCGAAAACTTTTTGTTGATTTATTGATTATGATGAATTGATATATCGCGCTTTAAAGGGTTAGTTCACCCAAGAATGAAAATGATGTCATTAATGACTCACCTTCATAGCGGTTGGCATCCAGCTTATTGGTGCATTACCGCCACCTTCTGCTCCGGACAGTGACGCTGCTGAGTTTGATGTAAGACGCTGCTGACGGGGGTCATGCACACTTACGCACCATTTAAAAAAATAAAGCAATACCAAAATACAAACAATGTAGAATAGCTTGAATACAGTGCGAGTCTCCCTCAGACTGTAAATGAAGCTCAGGCGCACCAGATAACACGTCAGCAGCGCCACTATCCGGAGCAGAAGGGGGCGGTAATGCACCAATAAGCTGGATGCCAACCGCCGTAAAACAGGAAAGAAGAAGAAGCAGCGTCACTGCGGAGTCAACAGACCCGGAAGAGAAGACAATGCTGAATAAAGTCATAGTTTTTGTTATTTTTGGACCAAAATGTATTTTCGATGCTTCAAAAACTTCTAACTAACCCACTGATGTCACATGGACTACTTTGATGATGTTTTTATTATCTTTCTGGACATGGACAGTGCACCGTACATACATTTTCAATGGAGGGACAGAAAGCTCTCGGACTAAATCTAAAATATCTTAAACTGTGTTCCGAAGATGAATGGAGGTCTTACAGGTTTGGAACGACATGAAGGTGAGTCATTAATGAATAATTTTTGGGTAAACTAACCCTTTAATATGTTCCCATTCATAGAGCTTTTTAGATGGATGCTGATGCTTTTTAGGTCGGGTAGAATCTGCGATCTCTGACCCAGTTTGTTCGCTGGCTTCTACCAACTGACAACCTGGGGTGGCGAAATACTATTGGGAAAATTGGCAACATGAGGTCTTGCACAGACCGAAACAAAAACAGAAATTCCGACACGGAACGCAAATTTTAAAGTAAAATACCTGGCTGTAGCAATGATTTTCAGAGAAACGAATATGTGAACTGAGCATGTTTAATAAATATCTGGAAGCATATTATGGTATTATTATGCTTTAGTACAGCCAAAAACGTACATAGAGCACCTTTAATAAAAACTTAATGCGATGCACTTACTGCCTTAGACGCAACCATTCTAAAAATCTCTGACAATTGCAGGTGAAAAACCTGCAATTGGAGACTGGGCCGCAGGGCAGTATTCCAACATGATAACAACCCCAAACACACCTCCAAGACGACCACTGCCTTGCTAAAGGAGCTGAAGGTACCTAAACCCTATTGAGCATCTTTGGGGCATCCTCAAACAGAAGATGGAGGAGCGCAAGGTCTCTAACATCCACCAGCTCTGTGATGTCGTCATGGAGGAGTGGAAGAGGACTCCAGTGGCAACCTGTGAAGCTCTGGTGAACTCCATGCCCAAGAGGGTTAAGCCGGGGACACACCTAACGATTAGCTGAAACATTCTAAGACTGAACTGAACACACATACCGATTGTTTCCTTCGACTGGAGCCGATTTATATACTTGCACATGGAATTTGAACACCGACTGAACGCGACTGGACGCGTTTGAGCGCGATCAGTCATAAGTATTAATTTACATTCATAATCGGCCTTACAATCGTTAAGTGTGTGCGCAGCTTTAAGGCAGTGCTGGAAAATAATGGTGGCCACACAAAATATTGACACTTTGGGCCCAATTTGGACATTTTCACTTATAGGGGTGTACTCGCTTTTGTGGCCAGCGGTTTAGACATTAATAGTAGCGGTTCTACACTAACCTGCAATTTTTGCTGGTTTCAAAATGCACCAGGCTGGATATAACCTGCCATGGTAACATTAACATATCCTCGGATAAACTCCTGAGATCTAACCAGCACATTACCTATGATGACTTGACAGCTTAGTGAGGCCATTTTAAAGTCAAGTTGGCAATTCTGCTCAGATATCTTTTTTTTAAGTATAGGTGCTTTTTACCACCATGGTAAAAATAAAGTATAAACACCAACCTTTTTGTTCTTCGGTATCTTCAGGTTCCATTCTGCAGATTTCTGGATCACTCATGTTCTCACTGTTCTTTCATGAACACTCTTCTTCACTTGTAGGCCGATGAAAATATTCCAGCATTTATTGATGGATTGGGAGGCACTTCACTGAAGGTGAATTGCTGGTTGATAGGAGCAGAAATTAGGGGTGTCACGATACTCTCCTGTCACAATTCGATGCATATCATGATACTGAACTCACAATACAATATTATTGCAATACTCTAAGATAAAATGTAGCCTACTGTTGCTTAAAATGCTACATTTGGTATTATATTGGGTGTAAATGAATAGGACTTGTTGCTGGTTACCCAATGCACAGGACAATGGTGACGCCAAAATAAAAATATTCAAGAGTCTGAAGCTGAAACACAGATTTAATTTAGATGAGTATGTTTGCACTCTGCCACTGACTAAATATATTTAAAATAATGTAGGCCACTTTTTACTGGTAACACAAGACATTTGGGTTTATCATGACCCACAAATATTCCCCCATTGCATTATTATACATTATATTCAACAGTTTAATGTAGTACTGACACTAAACTTTTTTCTCAGTCACAACACATTTCTTATTGAATTTTTTTTAATTTTCACAAATTTCAAGCATTTGTGTTGTTTGACTATTCATCTATTAAAATAAGAAGTTACTGAATTTGTTTTTATATTTTACTAATTAAAAAATCCAAATAATTAATGTGAAGTGAAGTGAAGTGACATGTGGCCAAGTATGGTGACCCATACTCGGAATTTGTGCTCTGCATTTAACCCATCCAAGTGCGCACACACACAGCAGTGAACACACACACCGTGAACACACACCCGGAGCAGTGGGCAGCCATTGCTGCGGCGCCCGGGGAGCAGTTGGGGGTACGGTGCCTTGCTCAAGGGTCTCACCTCAGTCGTGGTATTGAGGGTGGAGAGAGTGCTGGATACTCACCCCCCTCACCGACAATCCCTGCCGGACCTGAGACTCGAACCCATGACCTTTGGGTTACAAGTCCAACTCTCTATCCATTAGGCCACGACTGCCCCACCAAAAAAAAAATTAATGTAAAAATTAATGAATTAATTAATGTAAAAATTAATGAAAAAAATGTCATTAAATAAATGTAGGCCTACAGATTTATAAGTAACAAATAAGAGTCCAAGTAATTTCAGATTAATTTAACTTATCACTTATTTAAATTGGCTGTTTTTATATGAAACGTTAGGGAGCCCATGGTAAGCCAACACTTTTGCATTCTCTCTCAAATGTTTTGTCTCTATTGGTTTTTTTTTTGCAACCTAAAGAGAACATTCTGTGAACGTTCCCTACAGTTTAATGTTGGGCTAAATTTTATAACATAAAGAGAATGTTCCCTGTTGGTTATTTTTAGGTTTTATAAAGAGAAACTTTCCAGAACAATGCAGCTCCATATTTTATACAGTTCAGAACCTGCGACCTCATCCTGTGTATTCCCCCTTTTTTGGCTCATCCACAAACTGTTGTCACAGTTATTTCATTATCATCTTTTTTTCTTTATTAAAAAAGCTTTTAATGGTGGCACACTTACATTTCGTTTATTATAATACACTGTATAAGATTATACTTCACAGATGTTGTTAAATAATAACAGTTTAAAAGAATATATGGCATTAGATATTTACTTACTTTTGATGATGTTCTTAAACAGTCCTCCCGAAACCTCCTTTGCGAATCATTTGTCTCGAAGAGCGTATCTCTAGTGATGGGTAGGTCATAAACGATTCGTTCAAGTTGAATGAAAGTTTATGACTCGGAAATAACGATTTGTCTAAGAGAGCGATTCCTTCATTTTGTGTTGGCCGTGCACGCTCAAAATTCTTGTTTACAGTGGATCCTAATCTTCAGAAAATATAGCATTTAATACTCAGAAAATCCAATATAATTGACTTTTTTATATTTTGGATCAGCTGTAATTTATTTTTCTCTAATGATACTCCCTTGTTAAATGATTTATGTCCTTTGTGTTATTACTGAATAAAAGTTAATTAACCATACAGGATAGAAAATAGAAATATACACTATCCGCTGGTTTCACAGACAAAGCTAGTATACTAAAATGCATGTTTGAGTTGATTTAACTGAAAGTAACTTGCACTGACATATCCTAATATATGTTAGAGCCATTGTTTTGTCTCAAAATGCACAACAGTAATGTTTTTTTTTCTAGTGTATGTTTATAAAAGCTACTTGGGGCAGTCGTGGCCTAATGGATAGAGAGTCGGACTTGTAACCCAAAGGTCATGGGTTCGAGTCTCAGGTCCGGCAGGGATTGTCGGTGAGGGGAGTGAATGTCCAGCGCTCTCCCCACCCTCAATACCACGACTGAGGTGAGACCCTTGAGCAAGGCACCGTACCCCCAACTGCTCCCCGGGCGCCGCAGCAATGGCTGCCCACTGCTCCGGGTGTGTGTGTTCACTGCTGTGTGTGTGCACTTGGATGGGTTAAATGCAGAGCACAAATTCCGAGTATGGGTCACCATACTTGGCCACATGTCACTTCACTTTCACTTTCACTTTCACATCCTAATTGAACTAAGGCTTAATCCTGGCTTAGGCTAAGCCCTGTCTGTGAAACTGGGCCTATGTTTATTAGTCCATAATAAATCACATAAAACGTTTACAAGTTGTGTTTTTTAACTGAAAAGTTACATGAAAACCCACACACCAGATCCTTAAGCAACATTTAACAATGAAAAGAGACTGACAGGAACAAGAACAGGGCAGAATTTTTGTATTTTTCAGAAAATGTTTATTGCACATCTTTTGATAATTATATTATAGTTATGCAACTATACAGTCAATAATACTAATGTATTTGTTGTAAGATACTAGGCCGACAAAAGATTTTGGCTGTTAACATGTAACATTTTAATTATATTCTGCTGAAATGAACTAAATGACTTGAAAAATGATCAGTAAAATTATCTGAACTTCCATGTGAAAGAAGGCGGAGCCGCAGAGCACACCTACCTATTACGTTATCACCACAGACCAATGGTATATGAAGGTGTTTACCAACCAGAGCAAAATTTCACTTTGGTGAGCTGTTTTGAACTCCTGAAACGAACACAAAACAAATTTTGTTTTTGGCCTGATTTATTTGAAATTACTTCACATTAGGGAGCATTAATACTCATACTCATAAGCCTTTAATATACATGTTACAACCCCTTGACTCGAGGAGAAGCAACATGAATGGAGAGGCCATACAAGTAATCAAATTTGCAAAACATCAAGCCCTGGACTGAAGAGGACGAGAGCCAACGGGATCACCAACTTCCAGCAGCAACAATCACGCTCCCAGCCTTTTGTTCCAACACAGCATCACCCGTCCTTGTCAAAACTCAGACTTCTTATGGTCAATCACCGTNAGCGTATCTCTAGTGATGGGTAGGTCATAAACGATTCGTTCAAGTTGAATGAAAGTTTATGACTCGGAAATAACGATTTGTCTAAGAGAGCGATTCCTTCATTTTGTGTTGGCCGTCCACGCTCAAAATTCTTGTTTACAGTGGATCCTAATCTTCAGAAAATATAGCATTTAATACTCAGAAAATCCAATATAATTGACTTTTTTATATTTTGGATCAGCTGTAATTTATTTTTCTCTAATGATACTCCCTTGTTAAATGATTTATGTCCTTTGTGTTATTACTGAATAAAAGTTAATTAACCATACAGGATAGAAAATAGAAATATACACTATCCGCTGGTTTCACAGACAAAGCTAGTATACTAAAATGCATGTTTGAGCTGTTTTAACTGAAAGTAACTTGCACTGACATATCCTAATATATGTTAGAGCCATTGTTTTGTCTCAAAATGCACAACAGTAATGTTTTTTTTTTCTAGAGTATGTTTATAAAAGCTACTTAAATATCCTAATTGAACTAAGGCTTAATCCTGGCTTAGGCTAAACCCTGTCTGTGAAACTGGGCCTATGTTTATTAGTCCATAATAAATCACATAAAAAGTTTACAAGTTGTGTTTTTTAACTGAAAAGTTACATGAAAACCCACACACCACAGATCCTTAAGCAACATTTAACAATGAAAAGAGACTGACAGGAACAAGAACAGGGCAGAATTCTTCTTTTTTTTTTCAGAAAATGTTTATTGCACATCTTTTGATAATTATATTATAGTTATGCAACTATACAGTCAATAATACTAATGTATTTGTTGTAAGATACTGAGCCGACAAAAGATTTTGGCTGTTAACATGTAACATTTTAATTATATTCTGCTGAAATAAACGAAATGACTTGAAAAATGATCAGTACAATTATCTGAACTTCCATGTGAAAGAAGGCGGAGCCGCAGAGCACACCTACCTATTACGTTATCACCACAGACCAATGGTATATGAAGGTGTTTACCAACCGGAGCAAAATTTTACTTTGGTGAGCTGTTTTGAACTCCTGAAACGAACACAAAACAAACTTTGTTTTTGGCCTGATTTATTTGAAATTACTTCACATTAGGGAGCATTAATACTCATACTCATAAGCCTTTAATATACAGTACAGTCCAAAAGTTTGGAACCACTAAGATTTTTAATGTTTTTAAAAGAAGTTTCGTCTGCTCACCAAGGCTACATTTATTTAATTAAAAATACAGTAAAAAACAGTAATATTGTGAAATATTATTACAATTTAAAATAACTGTGTACTATTTAAATATATTTGACAAAGTAATTTATTCCTGTGATGCAAAGCTGAATTTTCAGCATCGTTACTCCAGTCTTCAGTGTCACATGATCCTTCAGAAATCATTCTAATATGCTGATTTGCTGCTCAATAAACATTTATGATTATTTTCAATGTTGAAAACAGTTGTGTACTTTTTTTTTCAGGATTCCTTGATGAATAGAAAGTTCAAAAGAACAGCATTTATCTGAAATACAAAGCTTCTGTAGCATTATACACTACCGTTCAAAAGTTTGGGGTCAGTAAGAATTTTTATTTTTATTTTTTTGAAAAGAAATTAAAGAAATGAATACTTTTATTCAGCAAGGATGCATTAAATCAATCAAAAGTGGCAGTAAAGACATTTATAATGTTACAAAAGATTAGATTTCAGATAAACACTGTTCTTTTGAACTTTCTATTCATCAAATAATCCTGAAAAAAAATATTGTACACAAATATTTTGTACAATTGTACACATTAAATGTTTCTTGAGCAGCAGATCAGCATATTAGAATGATTTCTGAAGGATCATGTGACACTGAAGACTGGAGTAATGATGCTGAAAATTCAGCTTTGCCATCACAGGAATAAATTACTTTGTGAAATATATTCAAATAGAAAACAGTTATTTTAAATTGTAATAATATTTCACAATATTACTGTTTTTACTGTATTTTTAATTAAATAAATGTAGCCTTGGTGAGCAGACGAAACTTCTTTTAAAAACATAAAAAATCTTAGTGGTTCCAAACTTTTGGACTGTACTGTATATGGTTATATATATAAAAGTAATTTTATGTAAGAAAGAGACCACCAGAGGGAGCTACAGACAACATTTAAAATCTAGTGCATTTTCAGAAGAAAAAAGGGTAAATAAAAAAAATTAAATAACCTGCAGGTGGACAATATGCAACAGCAACAGTGATAAAATCATAGCAAATGAGTCAACAAAATGGAATGAAATGTAATAAATTTACTGCTAAAGTTCAGCGTTTTGCCAGAGTTTGTTGCCTATTTGAAATGCTATACTAACCGGTTATTTCCAAGGCAAAAAGAAAAATCGAAAGTGATTTTGATGCTTGGTGTACACTTTCGATTTCTATTACTGCTTTTTATTTCTGTTTATGCATCCAAGTAGGCTTGCACAAAAGCCCTGTTTTTCAGTTGTTGTTTTTAAACAGAATGAACATGTACCTGCTCAGATTCAAAGTGAGACCCGCTGTTGCCTTTGGTCAATAAAACATGTCTATTATTGAAGCTACAAGGCTGATCAGCCAGAATGTGTTGCAGTTAGTCTTGCATGTTTCATAGCTGCTGCACTGCAGAATAAAATAAGAACATAGTTCAAACTGACAGCTCTTTAATATTTCACTGTATAATAATCAACTGAATTAATTACAATACAATTACATATTCTCTGGAAGTTGAGTTATCACAGATCTGACAATCACAGAACACCCAAGTATCAGAATACGCAAAGATAAGCTACTGTCTTCAGAAGGGAAATCTGGCACAGGACACTAAACACTTATCTGACCATGACTGATTTTATTTGAAATAAACCTATTAATTTTACATTCATTATGAATAGGTGATGCCCTGTTTATCTGCTTCCAAACCAAGTCATCTCATATTCATGGTAGGCAAAAGAGAATGAGCTTTGTCATCATCTAAAACAGTGGTTCCCATCCACGTTCCTGGAGCTTCCCCAACACTGCATATTTTGTATCTCTCCTTTGTTTGGCACACCCATTTCAGGTCTTGGGCTGTGTCCAAAATTGCCCCCTATACCCTTCAATGGGGCACTATTTGAGGGGACAGCCATTTGTAGTGGTGTCCGAAACCATAGTGGGCGATGTTGAGTGCACTCATTCAATCCCACAATGCACCGCAATAACGAGTGTACAACCAATGCACGCACAATGGCTAAACTGGCAGCCTTTCCGGCACACTCAGTGTCCGATTTCACATTTGTTTCATTCACTCCTTCAAGTGGAGTAATGTAGGGAATAGTGAATGAGGGTGTAGGGGGCGATTTTGAACATAGCATTGGAGTCTCTATACCAACGAGCTGATGATTTGAATCAGGTGTGTTTGATTAAGGAGACATGGAAAACATGCAGTGTTGGGGGGCCACCAAGAATGTGGTTGGGAACTCCTGCTCTAAAACAATAAGCAAAAAAGTTAAAAATGTTGTTTTTGTTTGATTTTGTAAAAACACAGTTCAGTCATAAAACTCTTCTGAGCATCTGATTAGCTGTGATTTCCATTAATAGAACCAATCAATTTATCTTTCCCATCTCCACAACTCGATTTATTTATGCCCAGCCCTGGTTCAGCTCAGTACTGGGAATCTTCTTTCTCCCTCCTCCTCCCCAGCACCACCTGTCTAAGTCAGAGGGTTCTCGTTACTTTACCTTGCAGCAGCATGTATCCTAATGCTTGTAATTCTGAGCGGTAAGCATGTGTATCTTTAGGTTTAGTGTGAAAGTCCACACTAATCTCATGTGAAAGGAATGTGAAGTTAAAGACTTTTTGTATGGGAAACTTTCCAAGATGAGAGCAGTTTTTTTTTTTTTTACTCTTTATTTTAGTAAAAAATTACTTCCAGTCTGTGAGTGACTCAAAGATTTTTCTCCAGTATTGACATGAATTTTCTCCTCCACTTCACTCAGTTCTTCACTTTCCTTATTCTCTTCCATCAGGTCTAAAATGAAAGTAAAATGCTTTAATTTTCAGTAAATATGAAAACAAATCAGACAGAAATGTGAAGGAAAAGGGCATGATGTAATAACAGAAAGTAGACAGTCACTAAACACCACTGAAAATGCACACGTTTTTGTTTTGTTCAACACAAATCTTTTCATTATAAACAAAAAATGAAGATTCATTGTACAACTAAAACAATTAATGGCAGTTTTTGCAGGAGAGCAGAATTCAGTGAGTTTGCCCTTTAGAGATTGACAGCTTTAGTGATTATAAAGGGAGGATCTTCTCTTTTTTCTGTTTATTACCCATTCACAATCTGAAAGTTAAGTTATTCCTGCTGCATACACTTCAAGTTTTCAGATTGAGCCAAGTTTAGTGTGCTAATGTCACCAAATGATCTCAAATATGCATTTGTAGCATCTTTAGACATGTGACAGTGACCCAGAGCTTTTATGTTATTGGCCAGCACATTTCTCAGGGTTCCCACACTTTCTGATCAATGGTGTCTGGAAATTAATACACTCCCTGAAAAAAAGAGTGATAATACTCCTAATTGTGTGTGAAAGGGCCTTTAGACATTACAACTGACAGAATTTCTGTATTTTGGGCCTTTTCCTAAAAGTACATAATTCATTTTTATGTGCCATCAGTCGTCACTTTTTTATTGTACTATGTGATAAATGTTTTAACATGAAATTATTTGAAGAAGTTTAATCAAGGTTGATGATCTTTAGCCACCAAATCTAGTGAGCCTTCAGCATTATTAATAAGAAATCAAAAATAAACACCAACCTCTTTGTTCTTCAGTATCATGAAGAACTGTCCATTCCTCAACGTCATCATCTTCCAGTGTAACTGTGATCTCTGTGGATGTTCTGCCAAAGACAGTTTACAAAAAATTATGCACTTTCTTGACTAATCACATGTAAGTAAATGAGTGACATTGAGAATGCGATTTAAGATTTTCTAATCATGCTGGATAATGTGGATAATCAATGTGTTAAAGCTCAGCAACACATCATTTAAGTTTGTCTTAAATTTGTCCTATCTAAATGATATGGCTCTGTTTCACTTTAATCTCCATTGTTTAGTTTATCTGAATCTCAAACCATGTTCCAACCACATGACATGACAAGATTCCAGTGATTCCAGTCACAATGTGGTACAATTACAAATGACCGAAGCATATCTGATGTTTAACATCGTTATGTGGAGAGGGATTTATGACCAATGAATTTTCAAAGTTGAAGGGGATATCTAGACATAAATTTATACAGAAGATGTTTTTTGCTTATCGCATTATTGCATCATATTCGGAGTTGATGTGTTAGACCTGAAAGTGCAGATTCTGACAATGAAGTACTTACCGTAAATTTGGACAACTGTTTTTTGTATGAGTGAGAAGAGTAGCTAATTGCGTAAAACTCTTCCGACAGGCATGGCAGTGATACGGCTTCTCTCCGGTGTGGATCCTCTCATGTGCTTTCAGATGTTGTGACTGACTGAATCTCTTGTCACAGTGTGAACACTTGTAAGGTTTTTCTCCAGTGTGAACTCTCTGGTGACGTTTCAATTTGTAAGCTGTAGCAAATGTCCTTAAACACTCAACGCATGCATGAGCTTCAAAACCGGTATGTATTTTCTGGTGTATTTTAAAAGCACCCAGCCATTTAAAATTCTTTCCACATGAAGAACACATGTAAGGCTTCTCCTCTGCATGAACTTTCAGGTGCTTCTTCAGGGTATCTGCCCCAAAAAAGTTTTTACCACACTGATCACAGAAAAATTTTCTTTCTCCAGAATGAGAATACAGATGCGATTTAAAAGCGCTTACATGTTTGAAACTCATCCCACACTGATCACATATGTACGGATTCTCTCCAGTGTGAATATTCATGTGATCATTAAGGGTTCCTTTTTGTGTGAAACTCTTCCCACACTGATCACATGTGTACGGCTTCTCTCCAGTGTGGGTCTTCTCATGAGTTTTCATGTTTCCTAACTGACTGAATCTCTTGTCACAGTGCGAACACTTGTAAGGTTTTTCTCCCGTGTGAACTCTCTGGTGCTTTTTCAATTCAACATTTTCAAAAAAGGTCTTCCCACAATCAAAGCACACATGACTCTTCACACCGCTGTGTCTTCTTTTCTGATGTAATTTTAAAGCTACCAGCTGACTGAAGTTTTTTCCACACAAAGGACATACATGAGGCTTCTCCTTTGAATGAACATTCAGGTGGCTCTTCAGTGCATCTGCCCCAACAAAGTTTTTACCACACTGATCACATGTGTATGGCTTCTCTCCAGTGTGGATTTTCATGTGTTCTTTAAGGTTTCCTTTTCGTGTGAAACTCTTCCCGCACTGATCACATGTGTGCGGCTTCTCTCCGGTGTGGATTGTTGTGTGTTTCTTAAGATTTCCTTTTAGTGCGAAGCTCTTCCCACACTGATCACATGCGAAAGGCTTCTCTCCACTGTGTATTCTTATGTGAAGTTTAAGACTTTTCTTGTATGGGAAACTCTTTCCACAAGGAAGGCAGGTGAAAATTTTTTTGACTTCTTTTTTCAGTTCAAAATTACTTTCAGTCTGTGAGCAACTTTCTTCAGTTTTGACACATTTTTCTTCTGCTTCACTAGTTTCTTCACTCTCCTTGTTCTCTTCCATCATGTCTAAAATGAAAGTAAAAAGCTTTCATTTTAAACATGAAAAACTCAGAAAGTGACATTACCTGTACCCAACTCGTGTTTGTTAGATTATTTGCAACTTCAATGTAATTTACCACGTTTTATGACTTCTCTAACTAAAACCACTAAATCTACTGAACTGCTTGAAGATTTATCTTAATGTTCTTCATCATCATCATTACTAAAGAATCAAGAATAAACACCAACCTTCATCTTTTATTCTGCAGGGTTCTGGATCACCTCTTTGTTCTTCAGTATCTTCATGTTTCATTCTGCACGGTTCTGGATCATCCATGTTCTCACTTTCATGAACTCTCATAAAATCTTCTTCACTCAATGAGAATATTCCAGCATTTATTGGTAAATTGTGGTCATAGGAGATCTATAAAAAATATAAATAATAAATCAGTTATTAAATCAATAATTTCATTAATTCAAACATTTTAAAAGTTTACATTTTGTGTTCATCTGTCAAAATGTGAAAGAGTTAGGGTTAGTTACTAACAAATTCATTTTTAACCACTTTCTTTTTTTCTTACCTTCATCTGCAATATGGGCATACTGACAAAGAAATATAGAAAAAAAGAATTAGTAAATAATACACTTCGGGCCTGACAAGATGTAAAGAGACTTGGGTAAAGTTGGTTTTAATATTCGCACATTCGGACTTCTGATAAATTCAGACTTTCCAATAAATGTGCAATAAATTAATGTTTGCGAATTTTAAGCAGCGACATGATATTGACAACCAACGATTGTCAACTTACAACATTTTTCACAGTCGATCAAAATAGGCAAGTATTGTTTTAATGGCATATTTACTTGTGAATGTCCACTGAATGTCCAATGTAGTGTGATTAACAAGGCTATTGAATATGGATGTCCGAATGTGCGAATATAAAACCAACTTTACCCAAGTTGTAAAGAGGTTCTGTGGATCCTAATATTTCTATGTTTGCTCCTCTATCCTCCAATTCAGACCTGCCACCTGCTCTTGGAAAATTCTTGTTTATAAAGTGGAAAGAATATGGTATACCAGTTTCAACATTTGTTTACCAATTGCTTTCTTAAGTCTTTCTCAGATTTAAACTCAGAGTTCAAGATTCCATATCAGGAGTTTTACAAATATTTTCAAATACACCATTTGATAACCACTTTTGAAAAGGCAGGGTGACTATCACTGGAGTGGTCCAAGACAGAGGTGATTCTGATGAATTCAACAACATTAAAAGGGAAAATCTCTGTGATATATTGTGCTCTTTTAGACCATCATAATTCTTCCCATGCATCACTTACAAAGGTTATCTTGGGTTAACTTTGATGAAGACCAGTGGGGGACTACATGTAAGAATGTTTTCACCTAATTATCTTGTAACAAAATAACAGAACAAAACTACAAATTTACGTACAGCATGTACCTCACCCCACTTTGTCTGAGTAAAATGTACCCTAATGTATCACATAGATGTCACATATATGGGATCAATTATGCACCTCTTCTGGGAATGTAGAAAATTTAGGAGGGGGAAAAGGATTGGCATAATATCATGCATTGCAAAAAAAAATCTTTCTTAATTGGAATCAGCAAAGATCTCCAACATTTGATCTGTTTAAACAACTTTTGAATGATATGTTATGACTGGAACAGCGCACCTACTGTTAAGAAGCAAGGCCGATGTCTTCCGGAGAATATGGTTGCCTCTCATAGACCTCTGACTTTCTGGACTGTCCCTTTTTTATGATCATATTTATTCTACTACCTATTTCTAATTGTATCTATTTTTATGTAAAAAATATCAAAACTAATATATAAAAGAAAGAAAACCAAAACAGAATAAACTCAGGAATATATGTAGATAGAAACAAATAACAGACCAATGGAGATCAACTTCCTTTAACTTTTTTTCTTTGATTTTGTGTTTGTATGGAAAAAAAATGTATTTCGTTTGATGAATGCAGTCATGGGTAGGGAAAAAAGGCTAACTTGGCATGCCAATTTTGCAAATGGACCTTGAGCTAAGTAGTTTTAAGTTTTAGTGCATTGTCATGTTGATCAACACACCATTTCATTATGCATTTTTATTGGCTAGTCAGTAGGCATAGGTCACACACATAGGTCAAAATTATCACAGGCTATCTTTGGTCGCAAGACCATGAAAATAAACAGTTTTTATTAATTAAAATCTTTAAATTGTGTTTACCTTCATTCATTAAAATATAATTATTAGACATATACAGCAGTCATAAATGATTACAATTCAATTCTAATGTATTTGCTGAAACGTGGGAGCCATAGAGAGAACACGTCATTTTTTTATTTACATTAAACAACATACAATGTAATACAATATTTATAATTAAATTATTCATTTTCTTTTTATTCATTAAAAAGCATTACATCAGCATCATAGGCACACATGGCAGTCATAATCATTACAATTCAAGTCTTATTATAATTGGTAAAACCTGAAAAAACAAGAAAGAAAACATCGATTTTTTTTTAGACAATTATAAATTATCACTCAATATTACACAACGCCTATTATTAAATAGTTTTTTTCATAGTAAAATCTGCATATAGATACCAACATTAGCGGACAGGCAGTCGATAATTAAATCTATTTCCTCACAAAAGCGGTTTATTCAGCATTGTGAAGTCTCACTCCATTGACATCCATTAAACAAAAACGGCCTGGATCTCGTCTCCTTCTCTGTGTATCGCAGTGTTAGCGTTAGCATTAACACTTTTCGGCAAGCTTGCCTTCAAGTGGCTTTGTTGCAGCACTGCTGGATCGATCCCCAAGACTTTCCCTCACAGACTAGACTGACTTACATTATCACGTCAAAACATTAAAACGATCATTCACACCAACAGACAAAAACACTGTCGCTGAGCTCTCAATGAATTAGTTCCTTCCTCACATTGTCGCTGAGCTACATGTTTATTTCAGTCAACACAGCCCAGAAAAGACTCCGAACAAAATGTTAAATTCTTTTATGAATCAGTAAATATAGGAAACGCAGTGAACTCACCTCACTCAGGACAGAAGCTGCTCGTGCTCGCTGTGGAGAGAGAGAGGGTGCTGGATGTGACGTCATCAGAGCGAGGCGAACATCCACTTTATCCACATTTTTTAATGCAAAATCTGATTTCAACAAAAAGTGCTTCCTTTTTCTCTTATTTTAGCATAATTCTGGAGAAAATGGGACTGCTTTGGATGGTCACTGCCTTGCAGGCCAAAACAAATGGGAGAACTTAAAGGGTTAGTTCACCCAAAAATCTCTCACCCTCATTCCGTTCCACACCTGTAAGACCTTCGTTCATCTTTGGAACACAAATTAAGATATTTTTGATGAAATCCGATGGCTCCATGAGGCATCCATAGACAATAATGACATTTCCTCTCTCAAGATCCATAATGGCACTAAAAACATATTTAAATCAGTTCATGTGAGTACAGTGGTTTAATATTAATATTATAAAGAGATGAGAATATTTTTGGTGCGCCAAAAAAAACAAAATAACGACTTATATAGTGATGGGCGATTTCAAAACACTGCTTCAGGAAGCTTTGGAGCGTTAAGAATCTTTTGTGTCAAATCATGATTCGGATCGCGTGTCAAACGGCTGAAATCACATGACTTTGGCGCTCCGAAACGTTGATTCGACACACTGATTCATAACGCTCCGAATCTTCCTGAAGCAGTGTTTTGAAATCGGCCATCACTATATGTCGTTATTTTGTTTTTTTGGTGCACAAAAATAGTCTCGTCGCTTTATAATATTAATATTGAACCACTGTACTCACAGTAACTGATTTAAATATGTTTTTAGTACATTAGTGGATCTTGAGAGAGGAAATGTCATTGCTGGCTATGCAGGCCTCACGGAGCCATCGGATTTCATCAAAAATATCTTAATTTGTGTTCTGAAGATGAACGAAGGTCTTACAGGTGTGGAACGGCATGAGGGTGAGTAGTAAATGACACAAATTTCATTTTTGGGTGAATTAACCCTTTAATACAAAATCCAAAGTTAGCAAGTTAACTGACACGTCTTTGCTGAAATGCATTGTGCTGTAGTTGTTTTGTTGACAGGCATGGTTTATTTGCTCTGCCTTAGGATTGCAAGTGTCCTGGGACAGGTGAGGAAGTGTGTGGTTTGTCCTAATGAATGAAGTGTTGGGACAGAGCCATTCCAACATCCCCCTGTCCTAATTGCCTCCATCCCTGAAGAAACACCTGGGCCAAGATCAGCAGTGGATGACAAAGATGAGGAGGAGCCAACGCCAGAGAGAAGGAGAAAGCGAGACAGAGAGGACGAGTTCATGGATCTGATCAGGGAAGACATAAGATTGCAGAGGAGAGGAGAGCAAGGAGAAGATGGACAGACTTTTCTCTCTTCTTGAGAGAATGCTGGATAAATAAAATGTAAAAATGAGTAAATGAAATCATTTATATATATATAAACCGCTTATCCGCGATGTACAGCGTAATATGATACAGGTATACATTCATTTTTATTAATGATTAAATTGTTTTATACATAAGGTTTATACATAATTTCCATGACAGAATTCAAGATAAATCCTTTCATCTTACTACTGGAGCTGCCAGTTTGCTAAAATGATTAATTAAATGATTAAATGATTATTAAACAGCAAGCAAAAAACTACGCAAAAGCGGCAGCCCTTCCGGTGCATTCAGTGTCCAAATTCACTCAGTCGTTTTCAGTCACTCCTTCAAGTGTACTATATTAGTGAACTGATGTAGGGAATAGTGAATGAGGGTATGGGTTATATGCAATTTACATGTTTTCATACAATTTTTATTTGAGTGTTGATTATTATATCTAAAAATAAACAGCAACTGAATTTAATAGTTTGTTAATTGTAACGTTTAATATAGTAATGTGCAAGTAAGGGATCCCTATATAGTTTACAGCATTAGCAGAGATAGTTTTTTTATCCTTAACATTTAATTAATTGAATTTATTTAAAGACAGAGACACAATTTGTTCAGTAAACTACTAAACGCAATTGTGACTTCAAAACATACCGAACCATCATGTTATGCACCCTTAGACAGTATAATGCCAGACACTGTGGTCAAATGGACCATTGAGCTGGGGAAAGTTGATAAAGACTCATATGATGTATATATCAAATAACTTGCACCTTTTCCATCCTTTAGCTCTGTTGTACCATGTTAATGTTGGTTGATACACTACATTTTAAGAAATCCACAGCAAAGCATATCAGAAGTATGAATTGTGGATCTAAGCTAGCCGGATCAAGCTGGTCTCCTACAGACTTTCCGAAAAGTGCTTTAGTGCTTTAAAAGTATTTTATTATATTAAAAGTGCAGTTAGTCTTCAATGCTCTGAAGGCCACAACTGTGTAGACAACATCAAGCACAAGACAATAGATATACAGTGGTGTGAAAAAAGTGATTCCTGATTTAAAATTTTTTTGCATGTTTGTCACACTTTAATGTTTCAGATCATCAAACAAATTTAAATATGAATCAAAGATAACACAAGGAAACACAACATGCAGTTTTTAAATGAAGGTTTTTATTATGAAGGGAAAACAAAATCCAAACCCACAAATCCAAGCTCTTTTTCACACCACTGTAGTCTGCATGGGCTTTTGTTGTAGTTGTTCAGTGTTGCTCAAATAAACATTATTTTGTCATGGTAAGGAGTTATATGAAGAATCTTTCACTGTTTACTGAACGCTTCAGTCCAAACAGTTCATGTCATGTTCCAAAGATGCTGCCATTATGAAGGCATAGTTGTTTGACTAATATATAACTGAGCTTGAGTATTTGCTCATGTTTGTAAACTATGAGTTGTATAAAGTGGTGAGTTCATGTCAATGACACCAGAGGGAGCCTCAAAGCAGCTCGACAACATTTGAAAACTTGGGCTGAAGATGTGGAGCATTCAAACACGGACAGGGTTTAGTTTAATTTTATTTATCAGATCCAATCGATAGTTTGATAGTAATTGTTGATATAGTGTTTGATTTAATCCTATGTTCTTTGATGCAGTTTTATTTTGCATTTTTTTTATTGCACAACCAAAAGTTAGGATATTTTACCACAAAATTGGATTAAAGATCCAACATATTTATATTTCAGACATGATAGGCTATTGGATACTGGTCACTGAATAAAATTCAAATACATATAATAGCCTAGAGAAAAAATATATGTATATTTCATGCCATCAACAGGCCTCAAAGAAGATCTCCGGCATATTAGAATGAAATATTATCAGTGTCGCTCACAATAACTTCAACAACATAAATTCCATTAGAATACATGGAAACTTTTCAATGGCCATCAACATAGAATGATGATCTTTGTTATATTGGTGTAGTTATGATATCTACCAGCAGGGGGGATGATCCTGGATGACCCAGAATGATGATACTAACCAGCCAAACCTTGAACCATCATGGAACCTGATTCAGTCTAAGCCGCCATGATTGATATCTGAGGCGATAAACATTGATGAACAGGGTTAAAGGGTTAGTTCACCCAAAAATGAAAATTCTGTCATTAATTACTCACCTTCATATCATTCCACACCTTCATTCATCTTCGGAACACAGATTAATATATTTTTGATGAAATCTGAGAACTCTCTGACTCCTCCATAGACAGCCATTTATTTACCACTGTAGAGGTCCAGAAAGGTACTAAAGGCATTATTAAAATAGTCCATGTGACTGCAGTGGTTCAACCTTAATTTTTTGAAGTGACGAGAATACTTTTTGTGCACAAAATACTGTTCATATGAGCTGCACAACGCATGTGTGTGCTTGTTCAATAAAGTAGTTTTTTTGTTTTGTTTTTGCACTCAAAAATATTCTCGTCACTTCATAAAATTAAGGTTGAACTACTGTAGTCACATGGACAATTTAACTATGTGTTTCGTACCTTTCTGGGCCTGATATGGAGGAGTCAGACAGTTCTAGGAATTCATCAAAAATATCTAATAAGATATTAGATACCTAATATCTAAAAGTGCCCCTATTATGGATTTTTGAAAATTACCTTTTATGTAGTGTATAACATAGCTCTAAGTGAATGAAAACATCCTGCAAAGTTTTAAATCTGAAAGTGCACCGTATATAAAGTTATTGCCTCTCAAAAGTAAGAGTCGATTAAACAAGTTTTATCCCTCTGCGTTTTAGAGCTCTATCTGTATTATGTTAAGACGCTAGTCCGCTCTAACAAGTTGAAGTATTCTCTCTGTAAACAATGTAATGTCAAACAATGATATAGCCATTTTTTACTTTGTTAATAGTTATGACGAAAAAGTCTGTCTACGCATCTGGCCTAAATGTTTATCTTATGTTTAGAGGTTTTCAGCTTCGTTTGGCATTCTGATACATAAAGTATACCAGTGACAAACGCCTACTCCAGTTGTGATTGCGAATCAGTTTCTGGTTGATCGACTACTTCAGACATTTCATCGTCTGGTTCGAAATGATAGGGTAAAATCGATGCTATCTTTTCTGTCCATACATTGTATACAATGTCTTGCGAATTGATAGCTGTCATTCAGTTATGGCAATGGTCGCGCAATGCGCGCAGTAGACCAATCACAAAGGATTGTGCCATCTGACCAATCAGAGCAGTGTAGGCTCACGGAAAGGAGGGGTTTAGCTGCTTCTAACTTATCGTTTACGAGGTGAAATTCATTGAGGTGAAATTAAATTTATATTATGAGAAAACGAAAGTGTTTTTTGACCTTGCATGCATGTAAACCTGTTGTAGGAGACTTCCAAAACAATATTAGGGACCTATAAAAAGGCATAATAGGGGCACTTTAATTCGTGTTCTGAAGATGAACGAAGGTCTCGCGGGTGTGGAAAAACATAAGGGTGAGTAATAAATTACAGAATTTTCAGGTAAACTAACCCTTTAAATATGCTCCTCCCCCTCAACAGTGAACAGAAAAAAGCTCACTACACCATAACAGATCATGTCTGTCTAGATCTGTTTCTGCTGATGGCAAATGCTATCATTAAAAATAGGGCATAATGTACTGTATTAATTTGACAGATTTTTCCGTATTTATTTTTTACAGATGTTTTACCTGTATTTTGAATTTTGAACTTCATTGCGTTGTGTTTTAGGGTTAATGGAAATGTCCGTAAAATTACTGGATAATGTCCAGGTAATGACCTGCCAGTACTTTTTCTGTTATTTTACAGATTTAATTTTTACAGTGTGGCTCAAAAGAAGATTTTGTATATTATCATAATTATTGAATTGAATACAGCTGGTGTGTGGTGAGCGCACTGGCGGCGTTGTACTGTGGCTGCCGTTGCATCATCCGAGTGGATGCTGCACACTGGTGGTGGATGAGGAGAGACCCCTGATATGATTGTAAAGCGCTTTGGGTGTACAGTTGTACATAGGAAAGCGCTATATAAATGCCTCATTCATTCATTATTACATGACAGAAAGATGCCAGGGAGATTCTTGTCGCTGTTTAGCTTGATAAGCATTATATTATGATTTTACATTATTACTGTATTAGAGTACAACTTTAAAACCAGCAAAAAGTCTAAATAGATCATAAAGAAACTTAAAAATTAACAGTAATGTTTAAATGCTGTATATTTGTATTAATCTAACAATATTTGATAATTCTGAGATAAATTAGCCTTGTCAAGAGACAATAAACAACAATCTCATAGAGAAAATCATCCACTGCCAGTAGAAGATGCAAAACAAAATCTCTCAAGGGCAGAACAGTTATGAACTTTAAATGTTCTCAGCATTGTCTATAACGAGTTTGAAAATATTATTAAAATTCTTTGACATGCTTATCACAAACTTTGTTAAAGGGTTAGTTCACCCAAAAATGCAAATTACCCCATGATTTACCCTTCAGCCATCCTGTGTATATTACTTTCCTCTTTCAGATGAATACAATCAGAGTTATATTGAATAATGTCCTGACTTTTTCAAGCTTTATAATGGCAGTAAAAAAGTCCAATCATCTATCATAAACGATATCTACAATAACTAGCTTTCGACAGATGACCGCACGCATCGATTTACGTCAAAAGAGATAACTCCAACCCAATGCATGACACATTGATGAACGCTGAAGCCCAGAAGAGAGAGCAAAACAAAACACCGGTCACAAATTAGAAGTCTAAAATGAGAACTTTAAAGTCAGAGGAATGTCAGAGGATTTCAATATAAGAGAAGAGAAGCTTGAGTTTGTTGCTCAGCCCTGTTTGTTTGGACAGCGAGAGGCATCAAAGCTTACGCTACTCCTACATCACATCAGGAGTTACTCTTTTGCCATAAGTCGACGTGCATACAGCCGTCTGCCCGAAGTTATTTTAGTTTTTAAAGTTTTAAATATGGACATTTTTCTTACACAAATGCATCACTTCACTTCAGAAGGCCTTTATTAACTCCCACCTACCCACCCCCAGAGTCATGTGGTTAACCAATGGATGGTTGCAGTTTTTTGGGCTTCAAAATCTCATCCTCTATTTACTGCCATTATAAAGCTTAGATGAGCCAGGACATTATTTAATATAACTCAGATTTTATTCATCTGAAAGAAGAAAGTCATATGCACCTAGGATGGCTTGAGGGTGAATAAATCATGGGGTAGTTTTCATTTTTGGGTGAACTATCCCTTTAAGTCTTGATGCTTTTGCATTGAAGCAGTGGTGCACGAGGCCTCTTTTTTCATTGCAGAATGAACATGAGATGCTTTGTGAGCTGCTTTTACTAGCAGCTCACAAAGCATCAGAGTCAGAATGATACCTGTGGTCATTGTAGGTAAATGGCGTGTATGTGGTTTTGTGTTGTTTGAATGCAGCTGCAGGTGCATGGGCGTATTGGACACATGAGAATGCACCATTGTGTTAGTGTGTTGGTGTGTCTATGTGTGCCCGCAGCAAGTGGGTGAAGGGCTGCTTCTGCCCACGTGAAACCCCTTACCAGAGCTCCGTGCTTCAGTGGAAACAAATTTTGTGAGAACATATCACAGAATTAAGTTTTGTACACTAATACTAATTCAGTGCTAATCCAAGATTCAGCTCTTTGTCATCATTCAGGTACAAGATTAGATCATTGACGTTAATTAACTGGAAAGCAGGTTTACAGCAATCTTCATCCCTCATGATAGACGAACCTTCTCACATTTTTGATGCAGCCATTTTGGTTTAGACTTGTTTCACCTCCAAAAGAGTTTGACTCAATATGTGTAACCTAATAGAATTCTTCAAAACATTATAATGTTTGGTAGCCTGCACAAACATGTTTTGCTCTACAAAAGCAGCATTACTACTTAAAAAAATGTCATAATATATTAGTGATTCTTCACATTACAGCAAAAGCTTGTTGATGATGAAATACCTGCTGGCCTGAAAGTGAAATAAATGATACTTTGTTCGAAGGACAAAAGAAATATAAGTTTTGATCCTGGCCTTGTAGTCATGACTGAGAACAAAAACTGTACTGAGACAGAAAATAAAGAGCAAAGTTTCACATTCAGGACATTCACTTTGGTTCTCATCACCATTCACAACTTGGTTTTGAATATCAATTTGATCTGGTTTTGTGCAGCATGGTCCAATGGCCATGTGACCCAAATCTGCCAGAATTTGCTAAAGTTCTCTATGATCTAAAATGATAAAACATCTTCTTTAATCCTGCCAAGAGTGATGATTTACAAAAGCACTTTAGATACATCACTGTACAGCCTTAATCTGAAGAGAACGTTGAAAAGGATGTTGATTCTTAGCTGTAAAGGAAATGGTGGCCAGAACATAAGGTTTCAAAAAAAAACCTTGAGAAGAACAGTTACGGCTTCTCTTCTGAGTGGTCTAGGGGTTGTAGATTGGCTGTTTGGAATTGCATTCTACCATTCTACTCTTTTTCTGCAGTATATACTATGTACACTGCACAGTATGTAAATTTCCTGTATGCAGACTTGGAATACGGATGATGACCTATTATATTTGCCAAAATGTGCAGTATATAACAGAGCACACTGCATGAAACATATTTTATTACATAAGCTATTTAGCTATTTTCCCCTGTAACATCACTTTTCCGTAGCGTTTTAGCTAATTTACTAATTTTCTTTTTTTATTTTCTTTGGAGTTCACAGAAATACCACTAACACTAATATATTATTTATTATATATGTTCTGTTTATTTATATGTTCTAGTTGTTTAATTGGCCATTTTGTAAGTCATTTTATTTTAATAATTTATTAGTTTAACAAGTACAATATATGGTCGATTTTGCTTTTACATTAAACCAACATGATTTTCCTCACATCTGTCAAATAAAACAGCACAATTATGGTGTTAGACATCAATCGTTTGCAAGTCAAACACTGTTGCTGTTGATTTGAATAATTTATAAAGGGCCCTTTCATTCAATTCAATTCATGTCTGCTTCAATTGATTGTTTTTAGTGTTTTTTTCACAGCACATATTGTTCCAATGCAGCTTACAATGAAGAATGAAAAAACCTCAGGAGGAGGAACCAAGCTAAAGAAACCCTCCTCCACTGAATGACATATTTAAACACATTTATATGAAGCATAGATACATAAATGTCAACTTGAACAGATTCATTAATTGAATCATTTAAAAATTAAAGAAATTAATGATCATTTCTACATTTATTGGCACATATTCTTCAAAAGATAGATTTGTGTTGTGTCATTGTGCTTTGCAATAATTAGATTATTTTCACTAATGCCTGGTTTTGGTTGAGTTGCATGCTAAAGTCAAGCACATTACTTTCTGGGAAATAGCATACTTTCAATATAAAAACTATGGTGATTTACATTGTGAAAAAAAACTAAAATGAGAGAGAGAGGGGGGGAGAGAGAGAGAGAGAGAGAGAGAGAGAGAGAGAGTAAACGTGCAGATCTCAAATATCAAACCATCTACACACTGTTGGATTGGGCTATTCCTCGCTTGTAAATGTAAATCTTCTATGTGGATATATTTTTGTCGTTGAAGATATGAAGCGTGTGAACTCATCTGAGAATGAATATGATTCTGTTTATAAGTGGACCTGATGATCGTTGAATTACACCATGTGGAAATTATATATGAGAGGACATTTGATGAATGGAAAATGATTCACTGTTAGAATAAAAAGTTAAAACTACTTTCATGTATTTTCCACCTGGTATTTGAACAAGATTGTTTGCATCTTCCTCACTAACATCCTGTTTGATTTGAAACAGGTTTTTATACCGTCCTTTCTCTGCTTGTGTTCCAGGTGTGTCTGTTGTTTATTCAGATGAAGTGAAGTCAGTGTCAGTGACGGAGGGAGATTCTGTCACTCTAAACACTGATGTTACTGAACTACAGAAAACTGATCAGATACTGTGGATGTTTGGACCTCGAGAGACTCGTATCGCTGAAATCCATAAACAGATCATTGATATGTATAACAGTAATGAGATATTTGGAGACAGACTCCAGCTGAACAGTCAAACTGGATCTCTGACCATCAGAAACATCAGATCTGAACACACTGGACTTTATAAACTACAGATCGTCAGCAACAGAGGAACTTCATACCAGAGATTCAATGTTACTGTCTATGGTGAGTGAATGATTCATGATAATCTAGACTGTAACGATACTCAGAAATAGAACTTTTTTTCCCCTGATTCATCTGTGATTCATAAGCATTTAATGACTAACTAAAATGAGATTCAAACATATATTCTACACTTCATAAATAAATTGTTCAAATGTGCTTTTGCACTTCCTAAAGGAAATAATACAAGAATAGTGTTGTAGACTGATAAATTGATAAGAAAAAAAAACAACCATAATACAATATACAATTAGAAGCAAGACCATTCGAATGCAAAATGGTCAAATTCAGTATGCAAAGATAATAATGGCACAATCACTGTTTGTTAAATATTTAATGCACCAGTAGAAGTAAAGGGGGATTTTTTCCCCCTTCATCTTATATTAATCCTAATTTTAATTTCTTAAAGAGTATAGCTGATAAAAACAAAAAATAGATATCACACCTAAAGTCTTTATGTTGAGCAGTTCAGATGTAATTCAAAAGCTGCTGCATTCATTTGTTTTTGACAATATATTTATTGACGTATGATGACCTACATGTTTGAGAATCTTTAAAGATGTCTCACTTGATCTTTAAATAATATTTTAGTTTTTATTTGATATTTTCCAGCTCCTCTTCCCATTCCTGTCATCACCAGTAACTCCTCAAACTGTTCATCATCATCATCATCATCATCATCTGAACGTTCATCAGTATCCAGATGTTCATTGTTGTGTTTATCTGTGAATGTGAGTCATGTGACTCTCTCCTGGTACAAAGGAAACAGTTTATTGTCCAGCATCAGTGTGTCTGATCTCAGCATCAGTCTCTCTCTACCTCTGGAGGTGGAATATCAGGATAAAAACACCTACAGCTGTGTGCTGAACAATCCCATCAGCAACCAGACTCAACATCTGGACATCAGTCGACTCTGTCACACATGTGCAGGTACATCAACAGTAATCAGTGTCTATTTACTGAATTCCTCTGTTTCATCAAATAGATATTTTCTGTCTCTGTATCATTTCTATTCTGTAACCATTTCTATTATTCAAGGTCTATAAAGGCACTGTTGATGTGTAAGGCCAAAATTAATTGCTTCCTTTCCATTTTAGGATCTCCTCCTGCAAATAAATTCCTTGCAGCATTTATTTCTACTGTATTTCTGGTTGTTCTCGCGGGTGTGACATGCTTTCTTTACGGGAAGTACAAAAGAGCAGCACAAAAAGGTAAGACTTGTCTTCAGCTTCATTAAACCAAGAAGAAATGTATTAATACTTAAGCATTAAGTTCTTATAATTGATGTCAGTTATTGAGAAGTTAATCCTATTCAAACTCTGACACTTAGGAAAGGTTTTTGAGCCATGTGTGAATGCAGAGCCAACAGCCCAGGCAGAAGAGCAAGAGGTGCAATATGCTGAAACAGGATTCTTTAGACAAAATGAACAAAAAAAGGTACAATTTTCATGAAACACCATCTATCAGCATGAATCCTCACATCAGACCAAGAAAGCAAGCTTTAGAGGCTTAGTTCACAAAAAAAAAAAAAATTCTGTGATCCTTTACTCAGTCTCATGTTGTTCCGAACCTGTATCTTTCTTTCTTTCGGGAGAACACAAAAGGAGAATATTTCAAGAATATCCATGACACTCTTTTCAGTATGATGGTGACAAGCTGAAAAATGGCAAAAACAAATGTTGTCCATATATTGTGATATTCCAAATAACATTAAGAACATTAACAGTCCTTAAGGTCTGTAAATGAAGACTTTAATGGAGAATCATGGGCCCAGAGGTCTCTTCCCCTTCCTCTCAGTGTAAAAACATCACAGTGACACACAATCTGCATTTATTGCCATCATGAAATGAAAAATTAATATCTTTAGCTTATTGAGATGTTTGCTGAGACTGCTAGAGCTTGGGCAAAGTTAACTAGTTAGCTAGTCACGCAGCTGTTCTCCTGAAATGTTTTCAGCTGAGATTTCAACACACACTTTGTCGTTTCTCACCTTTGTTTCATGTTGTCTTGCAGAAAGCTAACGAGACAGAGGAAGTGATATACTCCAGCGTTGCCATATGAGACTCTGACCAAACCATTATCAAATTTTTCATTTTTGTTTGCTTTTTTTTCAGTGAGTCTAACAAGGAGATGTAGACAGAATTCAACTTAATGAATTTGATATTTCACTGATATTCAACTGATATTTGAAAGAAGCCATCTAATGAACAAAGATAAATTTGCATGTAGACACAATAATGACAAAAATGAGCACAAAAATAAGTTAAAACTCACTCACCGATATACAATAAATACGTTGCTTTGTGTCTCTCTCTAAGAACAGCCCCCTAAAATGTATATAAAACTACAATGTACATAGTCAATAAAGAATCCTGCTGAAGGTACACCAAGTGTCCTGGTCTTCGCTTCTAAGTTTCCTACAGCTTCAACAACATTGTTTACACAATATGGTGAGATACAGTATTACTGTGTGCGCTGCATCAGCGCCTGGTGGATCATTCTGTGTGTTCTTTCAGCATTCGTGCACAAAGAAAACATTTTGTTTTTTTTGTTTTTTTTATAGTATTTGATTAGGATTTTTTCACCCAAACACATTCCCATACAGCAACAGTTCATAGTCACCCTGCTGTCAAGCTCCAAAACTATGAAGAACTATAAATAAGCACTACAAAAACAACATAGATGATCCATAGCTGTAGTTCATATGATTTGTGTGCTATATATATTTGAGTCGTCTGAAGCCATGTTCTAGCTTTTTGTAAGGAACAGACTGAAATATATCCCATCCGAGACTCAGTGGATGATCAATGAACAGTGCTAGAAAGTTCTGCAGTTCTACCAGTGACTGACAAACAACAGAGAAAACTGTTTTATGAAAGATTTGAATCATTCAGGAAGCAAAAGCAAGACCTTTTGTTTGAGGACGCCCCCTGGTGGCAAAAAAAAATAAAATCTTCTGCAACTGTAAAGATTGTCTTCATTGTTAATATTTTCAACTCTATATCTATTGTTTTAATGATTTCATTGTTTTTATAGTAATTCTTTTTGGTCAAAATTCAACAAGGTGCTTTCATTACTTTGCTATAACCCAGCATTATTTCTCTTGTCCTGACTCCTGACATTTGTGATGTTTTCTCGAATGAGAAGACCACAAACTTTGGTCAAGTGTCATTATGAGGTGATGCAACTCAACCTATATACTCACTGTTAAAATACTTTATATTTATTTGCCTTGAAACATTTACAAGACCTTTACATTTTTATAGAAGCCTTTTAGAGGTGTTTTAACTTTTTAGAGCTGAACATTTACATTGTTATTCTTGAAGTAGTATTCCTGCCACTGGCCATGTGTAACTCTCATCAACTCTGTTAAATTCTGCTTTCTGGTTTTGTGATTGTTTCTCTTTTGTATTACAGTAATCTAATAGAGCAGATCTGTGTTCTCAAGTAACAATCTGAGAATCCAACAGACTGCAAGACAGAATTCAGATACAGCCAGATCATGAACAAAACCATTAACGAAATGTGTTATAGCATGAACATGATGAAGAATGCAAACTTTGTTGCCATTTGGACAAAACTATGAAAAAGCTTGTGACTGCGTTGAATAATTTAATGTGCATTAAAGGATTAGTCCACTTTTAAATAAACTTTTCCTGATAATTTACTCACCCCCATGTCATCCAAGATGTCCATGTCTTTCTTTCCTCAGTCGAAAAGAAATTAAAGTTTTCGATGAAAACATTCCAGGATTTTTCTCCTTATAGTAGACTTCAATGTGCACCAAACAGTTGAAGGTCAAAATTAGTTTCACTGCAGCTTCAAATTGTTCAACACGATCCCAGATGAGAAATAAGGGTCTTATCTAGTGAAACCATTGCTCATTTTCTGAAAAAAATTGAAAATTATATAAGTTTTAACCAGAAATGCTCATCTTGAACTAGCTCTCTTCTTCTCCTCTATTAGAATTCCAGCAGTGGAGACACTGCTAAGCGTAATACTGCCCTCCACAGGTCAAAGTTTGAACTAATTTTTATATGCAATATGCTAGTTCAATAGTATATAACAATTAGTTCAAACTTTGGCCTGTGGAGGGCAGTATTACGCTTAGCAGTGTCTGTTTGTTGAACAATTTGAAGCTGCAGTGAAATTAATTATGACCTTCAACTGTTTGGTGCCCATTGAAGTCCACTAAGGAGAAAAATCCTGGAATGTTTTCATCAAAAACTTTAATTTCATGGACATCTTGGATGACATGGGGGTGAGTAAATTATCAGGAAAAGTTTATTTAAAAGTGAACTAATCCTTTAAGTAGCAGTACTTGCTTATACATGTTTACTGTGTGCTTTTTCTTAGACTGACATGTCAGTGTGTTATTTTAACTCTGTATTGTAAACACATTTCTCCTGAGCCCATTAATGACAGATATCAAGACACAGAGCCACATTTTGTCTGAAACTTTTTACAAAGTTCATGATGAGGCACTGGCTATTCATTTGCTCCTGGTTAATTCTCCTGCCCAGACTAGAGAAAGAGCTGATCCATCTTTTCACAACAGAGCTGCCAATAAAACCAACCACTTGTGATTGTGTTGGGAAGGAACAGGAAATTAATTTGTATAACATTGTTAAGACACAAAGTGTGCACAGTTGGTTATTTGAACATTTGAAAATTGTGCTTAAAATGTACCGTATCAGTATGTATCTTCAGATATATATTACTTAGACCTGCTCTTGAAGAATTTCCTGCTAAGGTTTTGAACAAGCTCACATTTATGGCTCTGCTCTTAAAAAAAAAAAATCTGTATCAGACTCAGACATCAGAGTCTGATGTTTAGTAGCAGTTCTGAATGTCTTAAAATACAGTTAATATGATTTAATATGTATAATTAAATGTATTTCATAATTAAGTCATTTTTCATGAAAGAGATGCTCTATCAGCCAGAAAATTGACTTCTCTGCTTTCAAGCTATTCTTACCATACCTTCAAAATGCAATGCATTGTGAATGTATAACTGTGAGACAAGAACTATTTCTAATTCTACACCATGACCTATACTGTTTTAATCTAAAAAGTATATTTATATATTATTTAGGTAAACATTTAGATCATTTAGATCAGTTCTAACATTTAACACCCTATTTATTCTCTTGCACATCCAGATTTTGCAGAGTTAGATGCTTTCCTGGGTCAACATATTTTATTGATAATTCATTTCTGCCTGAAAATGTAGTCCTATAAACATATTCCTACCCCTAACCCTATAAGCGATTCCTAAAATCAGATAGGTGAATTACACTGATGTAGAAGCACCTAACCCTGCGGTTGTAAGCCAAAACTTAACATAAACTGTAAACTTGTCCCTCAGATCTGATTGATTGATTGGAATGTTGTTCCAGGATCAACAAAGATGTTGATCCAGGAACATGTTCCACTTGGTGAAATCACTTCTGCTTATTGCCACTGTTGCGAGGGCCATTTTGACGAAAAAGAAGTATACTTCAAGTTAATTTTATCAAGTATACTTAAGTAATGTTCAAGTATATTTTTTTAAGTATACTTTATGAAGTAAGTATACTAGTATCAGAAGTAAACTTGTAAGTTTACTATTTCAATACCGCTTGGGACTAAATTGGCCCAATTGAAGTATACTTTTAAGTGTACTATAAGTGTAACAGTAGTAAACTAGTTCACAGCTACGTTTCTCATTTGTACTGCATCTGTACTACAAGTGAACTTATAAGTATACTGGTGGTTTACTATTTTAATACTAGTAGTACATTTTTAGTACACTCAAAAAAATATTTCAGGCTAAACATAAGTTTTATGTAATTGAATTACATATAAAATTTCCATCCATTTGGATTACATAGTTTTTACATAAACAAACTAATAAACTTAATGTGATTCATATTTGTAAGTCATATGTAAATGAAATAGGTAAGATTTATCTAATAGTATGCCCAGGCTATATAACACTGCTTAGTGTTCTTGTGTTCGCGCACTACTGAGGTAAAGTACCATTGAAGCAGTGTCAGAGTTAATAAGATAATTAAGTGTTTAATTGAGTGATGATTGAGCATTATTGAAGACACCTGATGATAACAAGCAGAATCACCAAAGGAGAAAATCACAATTTTTAAGCCACCATCGTGGAGATGAGTGTTTGCTTTAGTTTGGCTCTTGACCCTTAACTTTTTAATATTAGATTTTGTTTGGGCTGTAGTAACAGTTAATGAAGCAAAGAGAAAAGATGATCAGGTGGTGTTGGTTATGATTTCACGTAATTATTATTTGTGTGAATAACTGAACTAATTTAGAGCTCAATCTCTGAGATAAATTTACATGATTGATTGCAGCAGCACTGTGATTCAATATAATCCCAAGTTTTTCTCAAAAGTTGTTCTGAATATAAAAAATAAAAGTCTTTTATTTTAGACACACACAGACATCAAGTTTCAGCCTGTGAATCTCAACGATGGTGACAAGCAACACATTCTGATAAACAGATCAACTCTGAACATTAGAAAACAAGCTACTAAAAAGTCACAGAAAAAAAAATAGTGACAATAAAGGAAATTACTAAAACAATTCAGCTCATAATTTATTCATGCAGCAATGCATGATGGGAGCCATGGATGAATTTTGATTGGTGGCTCCCAGAATGCACTGCAACATGCTTTTTGATGGTCACCACTGTTGAGATTCACGGGCTGATTCTTGATGTCTGTGTCTCTAATTGCTTTATCTTTCTTTTTTTGGATCAAAACTTTTGAGAGGTTTTATAGATTATATTGATGAATTTCATCTTCTGCTGTAGAGTCACAGTGCTGCTGTAATCATTAATGTAAATCTAACTCAGAGATTGAGCTCTAAATGAGTTCAGTGATTCAGACCAAATAATGATTATGTGAAATTATAACCAACACCACTTTATCATCTTTTCTCTTTGCTTGACTAGCTGTTATAACAGCCCAAACAAAATCTAATATTAAAAAGTCAAGGGTCAAGAGCCCAACTAAAGCAAACACTCATCTTCACGATGGTGGCTTAGAAATTGTGATTTTCTCCTTTGGTGATTCTGCTTGTTATCATCAGGTGTCTTCAATAATGCTCAATCATCACTCAATTAAACACTTAATTAACTCATTAACTCTGACACTGCTTCAATGGTACTTTACCTCAGTAGTGCGCGAACACAAGAACACTAAGCAGTGTTATATAGCCTGGGCATACTATTAGATAAATCTTACCTATTTCATTTACATATGACTTACAAATATGAATCACATTAAGTTTATTAGTTTGTTTATGTAAAAACTATGTAATCCAAATGGATGGAAATTGTATATGTAATTCAATTACATAAAACTTATGTTTAGCCTGAAATATTTTTTTTGAGTGTACATATAGAAGTACACTTTGAAATATACTCTCAGTAAATTACTAGTTTAGTGTAAGTATACTTGTATGTTTTCTTTAAGAGAACATAACATCACACTTATAGTTTACCTTTTATATATACTATTTTTGCACTTTAAGAATACTGCTATGTTCCTATTTGGTATATATCTGTTTTCTTTATAAATCAATATTTTCAAACAATGTACTTTTATAAATATACTTTTAAGTATATCTCAATCAAAAGAAAGTCCAAGTATAGGCCAAATAGACTTTTCTTTCAGTATACTTAAGTGTAATTTTAAGTTCATATCTCAGAAGTAGGTAAAGTATATTTCTGAGAAGTATATGAAAAGTAGACTGAAAGTATACTTTCTTATTTTTAGTTTAAAAGAAGTATACTAATAAACGTCTTTTTCGTAAGGGCATTTTGGCACCCTATGTGAGATCCCCATTGGCACCCCCTTTCCCGCAACTTTTTCCCCTTTTTCACAACTTAAAACACTCAAAACTTAAATAGCAATGTTTCTAAGGACTGATTTGATACATTTTACAAAGTATATAAATAAGTTGTCTCCTAATATGAACTGAAGACACTTGTTACTGTAGAATGAATATGTGTTTCTCTAGAGTTTCTCTTGCGCTTTATTTAGTTTCAATCTACTGTGTGTGAATGGTGAGTGCTATGTTTTTTTGTTGTTGTTGTTTTACAATTTTACTTTAATCTTAAAGGGTTAGTTCACCCAAAAATGAAATTTCTGTCATTAATTACTCACCCTTACTCATTCTCATACGCTACTTACATTCAGCACTTACAGGTTCTATGTCAGAACTTTTTGTTTTTGCACACAAAAAGTATTCTCGTCACTTCATAAAATTAAGGTTGTACCACTGTAGTCACGTGGACTATTTTAACGACGTCTTTAGTACCTTTCTGGACCTTGAAAGTGTTTATATTGCTGTCTAAGCAGTCAGAGAGCTCTCAGATTTCATCAAAAATATCTTACTTTATGTATGAAGTAAAAAACGAATTTATAGAAAAGTATATTAAAGTATAGTAAAAATGTATAGTAAAGTAAAAGTATAGTAAAATCAACCCATTATGCTGGGTTAAATTAACCCAACATGTGGTCTGTCCTATGTTTACCCAGCCCTTGGGTTGTTTTTAACCCAGAGTTTTTTATTTTTATTTTTATTTCTAATTCCAAATGTTGTATTATATTGTTTCAAATAATTAAATATCATTCATTTTTATTAGCCCAAAATGTACAATAAATGTTTTGATTAACAGAACAAGATTTAAAAAATAAAAAAAAATCTTATAATCATCACTAAGGTCTGTTTAAGAATTTAAGGATGTAGCCTATTTGTTTAAACTTTTTTCCCACATATGCTAGTTTTATTTCAATAAACGAAGCCGTTTTAGTTTTTGTTGGCATTAATAACACTGCCCAGGACACTTTTTGTCAAGCTTTATTCCCTTTTGCACACAATGAAGTAAGGAAGATGTGGTTCAGCTTCGTGACTGGGGTTAAAATTTTGCGATCGCAGCAGATCAAATACTGGCATAACCTATGACTTGTGACAAACAAAATACATTTTTACTTTCATTTCAAAAGAGCAAGAGCTTTTTCCTTTGTTTTAGATGGGCTGTTGAAAATCAGCGTTTTGTATTCAGACGAACTAACCCCGAGAAAAGACGGTATTTCGCTATCACTTCACATAGGCTACAGCATTTTTCGTATTGGCTCAAGCGCTTCACCGCATTTTCGAAATTTTGGGGACTATTTTTATTCCGGTTTCGACATTTATTCGTTTGAGAATTTTGACTTATTGCTTTTTCTTTCTTGTTTACAGCCACTCCTATAAGCGAATATGGAATGCTCGTTTCTTTTCCTGTTTTTATGGCTTTCCTGTGGTAAATCTTTTGTTTCAACCTAACTGTCTTTGCTGTGTTAACCACAAAATGGTTTAATTCGTAAAATATTTCAATTTGAAACAGTTGTAAATATGGGCAGTTTTGTTAACTGTTCTTGTCTGTTCCATGTGCTTTCGATGCAGAGGCAAATGAAATGAAAACCGTTTCAGTGATGGAGGGAGATTTCAACACACACAGTGTAATATTCATTAATATAATAGAACGTTTCTGTAAATATTCCTACCTCAAACCGCTTTAGCTTGTTTTTATTTTCTTATTTTTTAATATGAAATCCTTTTTTTTATTAATACTCTTTCATCATTTCCAGCTCACAACTCCTAAAATTGTCAGAAAATATCAACCATGTTCTCCAGAAAGATCTTCAAGGTCCAAATGTGTGCTGCACTGTTCAGCGAGGAATGCTCCAGATGCGACTCTAACCTGGTATAACGGAAGCAGTGTCTTCTCCATCATCAAAATCTCTAATCTTAACATTGACCCCTCTCTATGTCTGGAGGTGGAATATCAGGATAAAAACAACTATAATTGTGTGCTCAGTAATCTCATCAGCAGCCGGACCAAACATCTCAACATCAGTGAACTCTGTCAGTCATGTTCACGTATGTATAGGTGGTCATTTATTTACTGAACTTATCTATGGCCTTGTTTCACTGAGTTCACTCATATGCTTCATGTTGTTTTACGGTAAAAACAACTTTTTATTTATCATTTAAAGACAAAGAATAGAAGGTGTTTAATTAATTCTCAGGGATCTGCCAGAATATAATCAACTGTTACTCCTCATCCCACCACTGAGGTAAATATTTATGAGACTGTTTATGGCTTGTAATGTTTTGAAACAGCTACAACACACACACAGGTGTCAGTGAAGGAGGGAGATTCTGTCACTCTGCACAGTAATTTTACAAACATACAGATTAAGGATCAAATACTGTGGATGTTTGGACCTCAAGAGTTTCTCATTGCTGAAATCCTTAAAACACATGTCTACATATTTGGCTATGATAATAATGGGAGATGCATAGACAGACTTCAGCTCGACAGTCAAACTGGAAATCTCACCATCACAAACACCAGCAAAGAAATCTCCGGAGTCTATAAACTACAGATCAACAGTGAATCTTTTACCTGCTGGAGTTTCAGTGTCACTGTTAGTGGTGAGTGAATAAATCATGTCACAAATTGATTTTACATTTCCTATATGTAGCAGAGTGGATGTCACCTTTAGTGGAGTGCAGTGCACATATTTTAGCTATTAATGGAAATACCTGTGTGCATATATATTATATCCATCCAACTTGTTATGTTTATTGTTATTATGTTACCTCATTAATTCAAAGTCAGGTCACTTCGCAGCCATCTTGTTAACACACTCCCCTTACAAAAAAGAAGTTTATTCAAGTGTGCTGTTAGTATACTAATAAGAAAGTATATTTTCAGTCTACTTTTTAGTCTACCGAATTTATTAACAGAAAGTTCTGTTCTATAGTTTGCTCTTTTGATTGAGTAGCCGTTTTTCACAGTTTTACATGCTGTCTTAAATACAATCAAAATATTGATTTGTAAAGAAAACATATAGGCCTATGTTGCAAATTTTTTATTTGTATCAATGTAGATTAAAGTAAGCATCATTAGAGGAAGAGAATGGATGAGACAGACATGAATTCATAACTGCATACTGGCATACTACTCTTACTATGTCTGCTATAATGATATAACAGAAAGTGCAGTATGCTATTTGTGGTTCTGAATTTAGCAAGTGTTTTGAGTAACTAGAAGTGAACACGGTGCAAATATACTTCCCTCTGGTGTAAGATGTGGGTGCTTTATTAGGCCTGTCACCATAAACCATCAACATTTTACAGCGCATTTATTCATTGATAGATCATGAGACCAAACATTTCTTTCTCTCTCTCTCTCTCTCTCTGTTACCCAGAACCTCTGCCCAGTCCTCAAATTTCCAATCACTCTAATCATTGTCCGTCATCAGGCTCAGAATGTGTGCTGGAATGTTCAGTGGAGAATGTGACTAAGGTTAATCTCACCTGGTACAAAGGAAACAGTTTATTGTCCAACATCATTGTATCTGATGTCAACTATTTATGTCTGAATCTGGATTATAAGGATAACAGCAACTACAGCTGTGTGGTCTCCAATTCATTCATCAATGAGACTAAAAATCTCGTCATCAGTGAACTTTGTTCAGGTATGCCAGCATTTGACTTGACTTCTCTCAGGATGTATTTTTATATGATTTTACCATACAGTCAAAGGTTTGATTAATAAATTTAGTCAAGTGTGATCCAAATTTTGCAAGGTCTGACATTTCGGATTTTCATTTTTGAATCTTATTAGTTTTTATCTGATATCTGATATGGTTAAATGTATTCATTGTCATGCTTATTTGGGTGTTAAAGCTGCCACTGATGCCTTCAGATAACTGCTGCTGTATTTACTCTATATGCTTTAAATCTGTTTGGAATGAGTTACACTAATTGTTTTCTTATTGTTAATTCCAGACCAGAGCAATAATCACATTTGGAAGATATGTCTGGGTGTTTTTGGTGCTCTTGTTCTTGTCAGTGTAGGTGTTGGATTCTATTTATACAAACATAGACAAACAAGTCAAGAAGGCAAGTATTACCTATGTATGAGCCTTTTGTGCAAAACTAACTTGACCACTATATTGACAATTGTTACGTTCACAACAATTTACAATATTTAGTCTTTTTTTCCTTTCTAAGTTTAGTTTTTTTGATGTAGCATCATTTAGCAGCTTTGGACATCACATAATTATACCATTACACCAAAGAGTACTAGATATTGATGAGAAAGTTCAGAATTGGATATATGTTAAAAAAGAAAGAAAGAACATATTCATCGGTGTAAGAATAAACTATCAAATGAAAGCCTGCCAGTCACTCAGTGGAAGATCTCGTGGTCATTCTGATGAATTTGTGTGTTTAACAGATGCTGGACATCACACTGTGACCAGTCAAAATTCCCCACCAGGTTAGACAAGGAAATTGCAGTTTTTGTTCTACCTTTTCATAATACTCTCAAAAATAATAATAATTAATACAAGTATAAATTATAATGGTACATTTGAATTGTTCATTGTTTTAACAGAGGCATCAAATAATGCCACAGACAGCAACGCTGGAAATGAGCAACAACCTTTGATTGACAGATTACCCTTGCAATCCATCCCTTTGTGTTGCACACTTTTACAAAGCACACATTAGGATTTATAAAAAAATTTAAAAAAAAAAGAAAGAATGAAATCACTTTAAATTCATAATCCTTTTACTTTTTTATTTGTAAAATTGTGCATAAATTTGAATTTTTTTTAAAATAATAAGTTAAGGATTCAAATAACAAGTAATCAACAAATAAATATTGATGATGCCTGTGGCAAGCAGATGAACTCAGAATATAAAAGAATATAAACGATATAATCTGTTCTCCTGTATGGTGTATGCTGAGATTGATCTTTTAATATCACTGTTTTAGTAACTTAAGAAATTTTAAGTGTTTTTCACATTTGGTGTTTTAGAACATCCCGGTGTTTTTTAGTGATTGAAATCCTGCAGCAGGTGCTGTAAAATGTGTTGATCCAGGAACATGTCTTACTTGGCAAAATCACGGGCAATAATATTTATGTTGGTTTAACTTAACATTCTGTACTATTCGGGAGTAAAAGGTGTAGTTACATGAACTTAAATGTAATAATTGACTCAACATTATAAAATGATTTGCAGGGGCATGGTTTAACTTAACATTTACAACACATCTGAAAGATAAAAAAAAAAAAAAAGTTATAAAACTTAATATAAATAACAAATGTTGATCAAAAAATAAGTTCATACCACTTACTAAATACTACCTCTGGTTGAATTTACTCAAAAATGCATGCAGGTTGCTGCCTCAATTTTTCAGAGTGTCCAATAATTCAAACTGCAGTATACATGAAGCGGTAAGAGAAAATGGTAACACTTTACAATAAGGTTCATTAGTTATCATTAGTTAACAACATTAGTTAACATGAACTAACAATGAACTGCACTTCTACAGCATTTATTATTCTTTGATAATGTTAATTTCAACATTTACTAATACATTATTAAAATCTTGTTAACATTAATGCAGTGTGAACTAACATGAACAAACAATGAACAACTGTATTTTCATTAACTAACGTTAACAAAGATTAGTAAATACAGTAACAAATGTATTGCTCATGGTTAGTTCATGTTAATTAATACATTAATGTTTAACTAATGAACCTTATTGTAAAGTGTTACCGATAAAATGCCTATGAGTTAGAAATGATATAGACTTGAATATAGCTATATGAGCTCATGCAGTTGGCAAACAAGTTTTAGGGGTTTTGTTTGTTTGTTTGTTTTGTAATTTACCACATTTCAGCATTGATTATTTCCTGAGTGCTGCTGAATCCACATAAATGCATGCAATAGAATACATTTACATTTACATTTACATTTAGTCATTTAGCAGACGCTTTTATCCAAAGCGACTTACAAATGAGAATAGTAGAATCAAGTCAAGTCAACATGAGAACAACAGTATGTAAGTGCTGTGTGAAGTCACAGTTATGTCAGTAAAGTGCTCGTAGCAAGGAATTTTTTTTTTTTAATTTTTTTTTTATAAATACACACATAGATGGAAGAAGAATAGAAATCAAAGTGCTACTATTACTGGGTCAAGTGCTGACGAAAAAGATATGTCTTTAGCATTTTTTTGAAAATGGCTACACTCTAAAAAATGCTGGGTTAAAAACAACCCAAGTTGTTTAAAATGAACCCAAAACATATTTTGGGTTCATTTTAAGCAAGAAATACAGTAATTTTTAAACAATATTTGGGTTAAATAAAACTACCCAGCAGGTTGGGCAAACATTTAACCCAGCCGCTGGGTTAAAACAACCCAATCGCTGGGTTTGTCCATTTTCAACCCAACTTGGGTTGTTTTTAACCCAGCATTTTTTAGAGTGTAGAGACTCAGCTGCTCGGATAGAACGTGGCAGGTCATTCCACCAGCCAGGAAGAATAAACATGTTTTATTTCGCTTGAAGTAGTTGAATTCTTTCATTTGTTTTGCACACATTGAAACTTGTCATTTTGTTTGATCCAGCTTGTTTTCAAAGTAACAGACACCAGTGTTGGGGGTAACGCATTACAAGTAACTTGGGTTACGTAATCAGATTACTTTTTTAAAGTAACTAAAGTAACTCATTACTTTTTCAATTTAAAACAAAATAAAAAAGTTACTTTTTCAAATAGGTAACACAAGTTACTTTTTTCACAGTTATTGACTCCATGTTGAGAGAAATAAAGGTAGTTCTAGACTAAATGTAAACATGCATTTACTCATCTCACTTGCACAAAAACATTCAGTATTCCTCAGAATGAATGTAAATACCTCAATTTTCCTACATTTCCACAGGTTGAGCTCTTATTTAAAGGGGGAATTCTGGAATGGTTCTGCTATTCCATCATTGTGTAAATTAATTGCCAAAATGCATAAAATGTTTTCAGTTGTGTGCCAGCCAGGTTGTGAAATTTGTGCAAGCATTTCAAAGCTAAAATACAGAACTACAAATTTCATTGTTAATGTTTTATGAACATTAATGTTTATTTATTATTAATATAATTTTATTTGTCTTCAAAGTGACTTTAAATTTTCATTTAGTTTTCCATTGGCTTTAGAGAGAGACAGAGGCAGTGAAGAGGCTTATGATAAGAGGGACTCCACCACACACACACACACACACACACACACACACACACACACTGATGCCTTGATGCCTCAATGCACACTATCATATATTTATCAAATCAACCAAGTACACATAAACACAAACAAACACCCACAGACATATACACACATACACATTCACACACTGCTATTTTTTTTTCGACTTAATCTTCTCATATGAAACCATTTTTCTACATTCTTATAGCATTGCTCATTGTTTTGTGTGAATTTTTTTTCAATCTTCAAGAGTAGTTCATATACTGTATATGTTTAAATTCTAGTAAAATATGATGAATTTTTTGTTGCTTCAGTCTAGGAAAAAAAATATAATAGAAAAATGAGTTAGCACAAATTTTAGACTGGAGAAGAGCAAGTATCAAGTGGGTCATTTTTTTCTCAGTGGGAAAAAGAACAAGTCTGCAGGGGTTAAAAGCAAAGAAAGTGAAGTAGAAGAAGCATTTAGAAAGGGAGCGGCTCTGATGGGGCTGTTATTTTAAGGAACGTGATTTGTATCGTGGGACGCATTCACAAACACTTGGACTTTTGAGCAAGAATATGCGTCACTCATGTCTGCTGCTCTGTCTTTTCTTATGGCTCTTCAATGGTAATTATACATTTATGTCCATGATTTCACCTTTTGTTGCTGTGGTAGAACAAGAATCTTTTTATTTGAATTTTTAAAATGTTTTATAATACCAAAGATAGTAGATAGGTATAACTGTTTGTCTCTGTTAATCTATCATTACCGACTGTGTTTCAGGCGTTTATGCATATGAAATGAAGTCAGTATCCGGGACTGAAGGAGATTCTGTCACTCTAAACACTGATAGTACAATAGAGGGACGTGATCATATAAAGTGGACGTTTGGATCAAAACACACCGCAATTGCTGACATTTTTTCTCCCAGTAACACTCATAATATTAATTGGATTAATTCTGATGTTTTCGGAGACAGACTACAGGTGGACTATAAAACTGGATCTCTGACCATCAGGAACATCAGAATCACAGACTCCGGACTTTATTATCTAAATAAAATCCTTCCTGCCAGAAGAACGGACTCAACGACATTTAACGTGACTGTTTATGGTGAGTATTGGTATTCTGGATGTGTGTTCCAATATGAAGTAACATAAAGGTTTTAAAAAAAATAAATAAAAAAATCATAATGGTTGTAGAATTTTAGTTTTGTGTACTTGCTTTGTGGCCATCAAGGTGAATGTTCTGTTATTAGCACCATTTATGTTTTGGACATGAAAGTAAGTGTTAAATTTGTTATACTATTGTGTTTTACAGGTTTCTTGTTCAACACTCCCAAGAACAAGTCCAGAAACTGTTCATCAGAAAGATCATCAGTGATATATATATATATTTTTTTTTTTTCTTTGGTAATTGATGTCATGGAATTTTAAATTAATTATAACTAACATTACTCTTTCTTGCAGGATTAATATTTATATGCTTTTGAAACTTAAATGTCCCCAAACCTTGGGCCAAAGTCAGTGTGTGTTTGAATCATATCTGAATACAACAAAAGGGGAAATGAAACTTATGGACAGCTAGACAACTATCTAAGTATAATAGCCCCATGATATTAAGTAACCAACAAACTAATAAACCCATTTGGGCAGATCTAAATGTGCTTTTAAGGGTTTGAAATATATATATGAAATATGTATAATGCTTTGCCATAAACTTTTGTATTCATTTTGCTGGTGGGATTCTCTGTGATTGATACAAGGTCCTCCGGCCATGATTAAAGCATATTCTATACCTTTGTCTGGAGTCTTTTTTGTTTGTTTGTTTGCGCAGCACACTAGAGAATCTTTCTTCTATACTCAAGTGATAGTGTTTAGTGGAGCACTAAAGATCTTATTCTCAAGTGATAGCACTCAAACAGGTTGAGATATTAACTGACTCAAACAGGTATTGAAGTACGCTCAGTAGAGTATAAATTTATAGGTGACACCCAGTTTAAGTCAGGTGTGTAAGGGAAAATCTACCACAAGGACATGCAGCAACATGGAACAAATCTTGGAAAGGAAAATAGTTGAACAGGATCATATTGACATCATAAGCTGATGTCTTGTCGGAACATGTATTCTTTTACTTCTGATCAAATACTATTCAGAAACAAGTATTTTG